>JAULBM010288103.1:0-15998 GCA_032357055.1 Geukensia granosissima | reverse complement strand
TTCTTTCAAGAATCTTGCATATATATCTTTGAACACATTGTTTACATACCAACTGAGGTTTAGTTGACTTTGCTGGTTTCTTTGCATTTTGTTTGATTTTGAAGCTGAATCCTTCAGGTTCAACATAACAGCTGTCCCCAATTCTGAACTCCAAACCTTCATGGTTTATGCTGCTGTAGAATATTTTCGTGTCTGTAGACTCATCAAGTTCTTCCCCAAGGCTAGGAATCTCTTTCTGTGAGAGAAATGGATCATACAAATGTAAAGCATTAACAAAGTCAAACTCTGGACACTGGAACATGAATGATAAACTGAAAAATGTTTTTCAGTGCATTTAGCTATCTTTGAAATTGTTCTTACCTCGATTATCCCAACAGCCCTACATAAAAAAATTTAAGGATACAATACAAATCTTTGGTATTTTTGAGTCAACCATTTTTTTATATTTAATATAAGCATCTAATTCACACAATATTAAATTTGATCTGTTTCATTGACTGTTTAAAGAGCTTGTGATGTAAGGTCTTGCACTACATTAAGAGCAATTGAAAGAGCAATGTTCAAGGATTTGACCTGAACATTTAAGGGTACTGTTGCACAAATGATATAGCTTGTAGGAAAGAAAAATACTTTTTTTAAATCAGATGCAAAAATATGGTCACAAGTATTGACTTTATTAAGAAAATCTGTCTGAATGAAATATCACCAAAATCCATGTTTTTACCATATGAATATTTTTGGTCAAAAGGGACTTTCCATGGCCTGTTTACTGATTTAAGTACACAGTATTCCTACACCAACAACTCTTTTGCTAAAAATTTCCAAATACCACATATATTTAATTGTTTGAATAACATAATGGCACATAAAGCAAGTAATATTTTGCAATCTTAACAAGATAGAATACTAAAACTCCTATTCTATAAAGTCTTTTCGTGACTTATGGTGTCAATATTTGTCGTTACATTCTCCATACCTTTCTTATTTGGTTGAGTCTGTAACAGCTGATACAGTGTTTATGTTTCAGATTTTCTGCGACTTCCACATGATCAACTGGAGGATCTTCAAATCTGGCCAAATCCGGGTCATACCTACAATACAACATTATGTGACAATGTTTACAGAAATGAACTTGAGAATTGCGTTTGAAACCTTATAATCTTACAAGTAAAATCTGTGTTCATTTGATGCTCTATTTCATTGGCAAAACTTGACCTTTGACCATTAAATGAATAACAAGAGGACAGCTTTTGTTGGTGTAATGGTTAAAGTGCTCGCCTCAAGTGCCGAATGTCCTGTGTTTGATCCCAGGCTGGGTCAAACAATACAAATTGGTATCTGCTGATTCTCAACTAAGCATGCAACATTTAGAGTGAATGCTAAGACTGGTCGGTCCAGAGTCAGAATAATGTGTCTGGGTAATGTGGCATGTCTTTCTACAGACTGTTGCTTTTGTGAGCTGGCATGGTGAAAATATGTGTCCTCCTAGTATAAGGCTGGATTCATTCATCATCATTTATTAATATGTTCTTGTCCGTAATATTATTGAAATATTTGCTGCTGGACATTAAGCAACATTAAATCTATCATTCAATCAATCAATAACAAGAATGCATTATTCAATGTTAACATTTTTCCTGTTTACATTACAAGATCAAAATTCACATAATGCGTTATAATATTAAGATACCATTTTTGATAAAAGTAACTTCGGCTATCATCTGGGTCAACAACACGGTCTTTTTCTGGATGCTCAATACCACCAAGCATATGCCAGTTATCTGCAGGAGCTTTGTATACCACCTGAAATGTTGAAAGGTAAGATTATCAGCACATTTTAATTTACAAGAAAACAATTAAAAGGTTAGACTATCAGTACATTATAATTTACAAGAGAAAATGTTGGCTAAGTTAACAAATGAAATTTAATGTCAGATTTTAATATTTTTATGTTTTTATATAACCAATGTCACATGTTTTGACAACACTCTGTTGAAAAATACAAATAAAGTCTTATAAATGCGTTATTTTAACAATTTCATTGAAGTAAATGCTATTATTCCACTAATTCTTACATGGTTTGATAAAACAATATCACAATGTAGTTCTGCATTTGAATTTCCAATTGTTGAAAAATTAACAATGCCCATGTTGAGAATATGGTAACTAGGAGTTGTTTTTGGACACAAAAAATGTCTCCCCCATGTATGCACTGGTACATATGATGTCCTTTCTAAATATCAAGTTTCATACAAATCGTGTCCAATCAACGTATGAAGTGACATAAAAATCAGATGTGTGGTTTCAGAGAAGTTGAGCTGACAAGGTCATTCATGAGGGGGCATTACACCCACAAATATAAGGGGATAAAAATTTCATGGTAATATGCACAAGTACATATGATGTCCCATCAACATATGAAGTTTCATAAAAATCTGATGATTAATTTGAGGAGTTGGCGAGTTGCACTTACAAATTTTGTGAAGGATACACAGACAGGCCACAGAAAACCTATTATGAGACAAACCTCTTTTGAAAGACCAACCAAACTGTCACAACTCAACATATTCTATATCAAATAAACCCAGATATAATTTTCTATTGACAGCAAAGAATGTAATGGGAAGAACATTACCAATAAAATTGAGTAAAACAAAGGATTTCCAAGTTAAATCTCATACAATATCAAATCATTAAGCCTGTTATGAGTGATGAAATGTCTGATGTCAGAAAGGTATGGTCTCTCAAGAACACCTCCATGTTACCTGTATTTTATACATGACAACATCAAACTTGATATCCTCACAATCATCCAGTGTAAAAACTTCTTGGTCATCAGAGGCTTCTCCTAGCACTGTATCATTGCTACGACTGAAATATGCAAAGACATACACAGAAGCTATAATTTTAGTCATTAAATCTATTTACAACAAGACATACAGTGAGCAAATCTCACAAAAGATACCCTGATATTCCTATATTATCTGCCCTTGGAATGAGCCACGAAAGATACCCCAATATTCATAGATTATCTGCCCTTTGAATGAGCCAAGAAAGATGCCCTGATATTCATAGATTATCTGCCCTTGGAATGAGCCAAGAAAGATACCCTGATATTCATAGATTATCTGCCCTTGGAATGAGCCAGAAAGATACCCTGATATTCATAGATTATCTGCCCTTGGAATGAGCCAAGAAAGATACCCCAATATTCATAGATTATCTGCCCTTAGAATGAGCCAAGAAAGATACCCCGATATTCATAGATCATCTGCCCTTGGAATGAGCCAAGAAAGATACCCCAATATTCATAGATTATCTGCCCTTGGAATGAGCCAAGAAAGATACCTCAATATTCATAGATTATCTGCCCTTGGAATGAGCCAAGAAAGATACCTGATATTCATAGATTATCTGCCGTTGGAATGAGCCCAGAAAGATACCCTGATATTCATAGATTATCTGCCCTTGGAATGAGCCAAATACTCATAGATTGTCTGCCCTTGAAATGAGTCAAGCAAGATACCCTGATATTCATAGATTATCTGCCCTTGGAATGAGTCATGATGAATTTCCTTCCTATATATATACCTACACATTGTGTCTCATGTTCATGATAATTTTTTTAACTAAAGCCAATGAAGGATTTTAGGGTCATAGCCCAAAATGTCTAAAGGCAAATTTTACCTTATTAGACTTTTCCCAGAATGTCAAATCCAAATTGAGGGTGATTCCCAAAATGTCTAAATTTAAATTCTCAACTTGAATTAATGTTAATTATTATTTAAGCAAAATCTATAAAGGTAAGTTTTTAAGCTATTATTGTAGGATCAATAAACAATCTTCAAACAGCATAGAATTTATCACTTTTATGAGAAAGATTATATTTTTGCAAAAATTTAACCCTTTTTGTTTGTTTGCACAATAATATATTTCCTTTGTCCATGTTGTCAGACAAATTTATCTATTAAAATTTACAAATAAAATACCAAAGGTGTTATTTAGGAATTTTTTTCCTTTTTAGATTTTTTTGGAAATTAAACTGTTTTTTACTTTAGACATTCTGGGATTAGACATTTTGGAAACACACTGCTTTTAGAGGAGAGGCATATAAATGGTATGTTGACAAACCAATGGACAGACATACAAAAGGATTCTTATATACCCGCAAACTTTGTCTGCAAAGGTATAAAAAGCTATCACTTGAGAGAAATGTAATCAGGTGTTGGAGATGCGAATGCCACATGCATGAAATTAAATAAATTTTAAATCTGAAATTTATAAACAGATGTAAAAAGCAAAAATAATTATGTAATTGCATTAATTAAATAGATTGATTGATTGATTGTTGTTTAACGTCCAGTGGCAAATATTTCATGCATATTCAGGATGAAAACAGGTTAGCAAACAATAAATCAGTATGTAGACTGCGAGCAAGGGACCGGTAAGGGAGGAACTTTTAGACTGCCAGGGGCGGGAAATTTAGCCTTGTAACTGGCCGCCTACGGACCACTCAAAAAGAGCTGGTACAAGGGGTCTTTAGCGTGCTTAGGACGTGGCATTTCCTAAACACGGGGCGTCTTTAACGTCTCCATCTGGACGGATTGTGAATTAAGACGACGGGTGACACTAGTGAAGAAGGAGTTGCTTACCCTTCCAGTGCACCTGTACTCACCCCGGTTTTGTAGGGTTAGTGTTACTCCAGTTTTAATTTTCAGTGTAGTGTTGTGTGCTCTATATTTGTCTTTTTTCATTTTGTTGACCATGAGTTTGTATGTATTCCGACTGATCGATTTCTGTCTGCCCCGTTGGTATCTTTAAAGTCTTTGATAGAGTAATTTAAACAAATGCGCATAATTTTATTGTTTGGAGCTTTTTTCCGATTCATATAAGAACTACTTTTAAATTTCCATTCAGGTGAACCTTAATTGCTTGTTATCTTATCCTTATTAAATTACTTAATTATTACTCAGTGTTGACAATGTATTCTCCCGGTCTCGCGCTAATGCCTGCAAAGAGCCACCCCGGGCAAACAAATGGCTGATTCTACAATGTAAATTTCTCGTAGAAAATTAAAATTTGGTGAAACTTAAAATACTTAATCGTGATTGCTAAAAAGTATTATTGCAACTTGCTTGCACTATTTTCAATCTACAAAATAACCACTCTATTAGAAGAATAAAAATGTTCCTCAATTATAACCGTTCATTTTGTTTTTCAGATAACATAATCATTTTAGTTAAGAATTATATGAATGACTGTTAAACCAACAAAATTATCGACAAGATTTTTTTGTCATTTTAGAATTCAAAAGTTGATTTTTCCATAATCAACAAGTCCCTTGGGTTAACAACCATTAAATATATTAAATAGTTTTGGCCGAAGCTAATAGAGTATCACCAAATAATTACAGAACTTATTTTGTTTCTACTTATCTTACCATATATGCAAAATATTTTGCCGACAAATGTTGCTGTTATTATGGAGTATCATTTAAAATGCCTAGTTCACAAATTGTCAGAACAAACATTCAATCAGCATCGGCCCTCGTAACTCAGGCATTTGATTTCTGATCTGCTTTGTTATCTGTTTTGCTTCTGTGTACGTTTAAAGTATTTTTGGTGTATTTCCACTGATCTTGTTTCGGGTTTTCCAAGTCTATCGACTTGCCCCTTTTTTGATTGATATTTTGTAAAAAATCGGAGTACAAGAACTTTCATAAATTAAAATAGGGTCAGTCTACCCAACCTGCTACAAAAAGGTCTCTGGTTAAAGCGTTTAGGTTGTAGACTGACAGGCTCAACATGCTCAAACTATGATCTACGTAGTCTTTTTTCAATGAAATAATATTGATTTACTGATTTATTAGTGTTCAGTGCCAAATCGGCAGTATTTCAGCCATATCATTGTGAGAACAAAAGTTATATTAACTGAAATTAAACCTAGTTTGGTTTAGTTGTGTAAAAAGTCTCAAAAGTCAAGATAAAACTGTAAAAATCAATATCACAGACAGTGCAAAGGGGAAGCAAAAGAAAACCTACGAGCCAGACAAGTCAAAAGGATAAAGTCACAGACACGACAATCTCGAGAACACGAACAAGACGGAACATGACAGTTATACATATAAAACTAAAAACACAAAATTATGAACAATGGCAACCCCATTAAAAAGGTCCGGAAAGGTAAGCAGTCTATTCTGTCTTTCGGTCAAGTTATAGATTTTTCCAGTGTATTTCTCCATGTAACAATTAAGAAAACAGTGCGGATATTTTCATGATAAGAGTGAAATATATATTTTTAAGTGCTTAGGCCAGAACCACTGAAATAAATGAATGTTTAAGCCAACAGAACTGCCGGAAAGATTTTTTGTCAGTTTAGAATTCACCATAATAAAGCCCTAGGGGTTAACAACCATTAATATATCCAGTTTTATCTGAAGCTTATGCAGTATTCATCAAATGATCACAGAATTTAGTTTGTTTTAACTTATCTTATTATAAATGTAATTATATTTTGCCGACAAATGTTGCTGTTAATATTGAGTATCGTAGATATAAAATGCCAAGTTTACAAATTGTCTGAACAAACATTCAATTAGCACTGTCTGGCGATTTCAGATAATAGGGATAAATCCCAAGACGAAAATATCGTTTATATCTCAAAAATATATTAATATTACTACAATGTACGTACTGATTATCAGTCGGGACTCCGTCTGAGTTTGCTGTACAAAGAATCGACTTCGAGCTGATAATACTAAAAGGCGAAGCATTATATTCATAAGATTGTCTACATTCGTTTTTAGGTGTTTTGCCAATACATGTATTTGTTACGATAAACTAATATTTTCTAATACGGTCATGTCTTATCTTCAGACACAAAATTTTACATATGCCAATTACTTATTTAATTAGTAATTTTGTCACATTTAAGAACTTCCGATCAACAACTTAATGAAATCTTATCAAAATAATGGACAAAATATGTGAAAGTTGAAGCTGGTGGGAAGTATTGAAATTTATATTTTTCGTTCCAGGATCGAAACCAATAAGATTCAGCCTTAGTCTGTTATCCTTGAACGAGACACAGACGCGAATGGATAGGCTGGTCAGACGCGAATGGATTGGCTGGTCAGACGCCAATATATATACATATTGATTTACTTTACATGTACATTTGCTCACTTGAATCTTACCAGTTGGTGTATACATGTGCTGCACCTAGTGGGGCAGGAACCATTGGAACTCGCGAACTAACATAGTTACTCCCTTTTTCTGAAGGGGTCCCTGTAACTCAAGCCTGTGTATTCTGATCTGTTTTTTTATATCGCCTGTTTTCTAATTTTTGACGTAACTGAAATGATATACCATTCTTATAACATATATGTTTGACCCATTGTTTGCTAAAAACTAAACCTTTATAAAAAGTCAAATAACAAAGGTCTTTACACTTTGAAAAGCATATTCAGACAGAAAGACTTTTATATCTATTTTTTCTCATGAACAAGCTATAAAAGCAATGACTTCACAAGAGTTGGCAATGATGTCAACAGCGTAATTAAAAATGAAAAAAATAGATAATGTTAATGAATTATGCAAAAACAGTTACAGCTCATTAAATCCTACAACTCAGTTCTAGAAAACTTCAAGCAGGAACGACTGGGACAAATTTGAAATATAGCGTTACAATAATGTGTTGGTGCTTAGCATAAATGTAGTCTTAATAGAGTTTTGTTTTTAATGTTATTTATTTTTATTTTAACATCGTTCTCATATAGTTTACCAGACCTACAACGCAACAGACAACCATTAAATCATGAATATTCATAAACGGAAACACATTTAGCTCGAGATGCGTTTTATCTATCAAATATCACATGTATCATATGTGCTCATACTACCACAGAGACTAGCATGGAGTATATTAACTACCAATATTTGTGCAATAAACCTACATTACAACATTATTTTATCTTATATAAAGTAAATCATTCTATATTGTATGATTATATTATCTGAATATTATTCCTTAATACATCCAATTTGTGTTATTGTCTGCCGTGTATTACATTTGTTAAACTCATTAGAAACAAGTGGATAACCATAAAATAAACTTCTGAAACAATTCCTTATCTTCAAACTGTCATGAATATAACTCCGTTCCCATACTGGTTGTGACTAACATCGATTAAGACTATATACAGACTTTGACTACTGAGTAACACGACGAGTGCCACTAGTGGAGCAGGAGTTGCTTACCCTTCCGGAGCACCTGAAATCATCCTGTTTTTTTTTTAGGGTTCGTGTTATTCCAACTTTAGTTTTCAGTGTAGTATCGTGTGTTCTATGTTTGTCTTTCGATTTATTTTGTTGGCTATGGTCTTGTCTGTCTTCCGACTTAACGATTTCTGTCTGTCCTTTGGTATCTTCGAATTTCATTTTAGGCTTGTAGGGTTAATTGAATAAGTAACTATTTCTGCAGTGGTTGATAACTAAATATAGATTACTGTTAAATCTATATTTTGTGCGCAATGACTATAAATTCCAAAGCCATTCGCCAAATATCACTAAGTTGTTTTATACAGTGTAAATATTTTTGTTAAATATGCGTTCCCATGTAAGGCACGAGTTTGCCATGATAGTTATTTTCAGTTTACAACATTGTTATCATATTTTGCTGTTCACTTTTAACATTATCTTGGAGGAACGGCATCGGTTACAACTTTACGCCAATAAATTACTACCGTTTAGTATTGATACTGCACTCAAGCATTTTTCTTCAGATTGTCCGGGAATATCTTTCCGTTGACGCTTGTTTGAATATTTTTAATATTGAGTGGATTTTCCACAAAATTCGCCATCACCAAACTAAAACCTCCTTGTTTAGCGGCGACACCAAGGGGGAGTATCTGGTGGACATATTCCGTTCGGTTGCCACTAGCCAGTTGAAAAAAATCCAAATGATTTAGGTAATGACAAGATTGACACAAATAAACATCACCATTTAGAAGGAATCTATCAAGCATATCGTATAATATGGTTTGGACATCGCGAAAGAAAAAAACCAGTTTATTTGTTCCAGTGTAATAATAAGCTCATGTATAAGTCCGAAAGAATAGGGATTTTATTTCTGTGGAAGACCCACAATATGCTTCCTAAAATCCCTAACAAATGAACTAAATTTTATTCATTTTGCGGGGTTATATCCCTTTATTTTAAAAATTTTAGTGCTTTCTCTTTAATTTATGACACTAATTCATTTATCAAAACCAATTTCTTAGAAAACCCACGTTTTCGATATCAAATGGAGCAAGTTTTCTTCAAAACAAAATTTTGCATGTGCCACACTGCCTGTGTATTCTTTGGACATCCTATTAATAAAATAAATAGAATGAAGTAATTAGGCGATAGCAAACGGTTTCTCATTCAAGAGAAGAATACATGATTTCATGCGTCTCTAGTAATAGATTTCTTTATATGTTATGCGTAGGTTTTTCTTATCAGGTAAAACAGTGAAAACTTCAGATATTTGATCTTTAAATTCATACTTGTTTTACTAAAATAAAAAGTAATATGGGAATGCTTTTAAAATTATTGTACTATGATCTCTTAATTTCAAATAATTAACCACATATTGCAATATATGCTAATTATTAAACATTAAGTATAAAATGTCTTTCTATTTTTGAACCACGTTATCAATTTTTACCTTAATATTCATTTTATTGTTTAAACATGACAAGTAGACTTTCTAGAAGCTTAAAAATCATCAGTTGCAAAATCATGATAAAATCAGTATTTAGTATGTCGATTCTAGAACAGTCATGTATGAGCCGGAATTTCTAATTCGATCTAATATTATTTTACTCTCTAAATTGTTATTTTCCGACGTTCCAGCTAGCGAAAAATAAATCCCTATTTCCTCTATTAACACTCTCTACCCTCAGAGAAAACGAAGAACCATTATTTTGTTTCTGCACGATTTCTGTCAGAAATTAAATAATAACAGGTGTATTTCCAGCTATCTTTATAATAAAATATCATTCCACATCAAAATATAAAAATAGACTTGCTATAGTATTTTAAAACAGTGACAGTAAAGATGAAATTACACTCAAGAATGTCCTTTGCTTGCAATCGGCCTCTATGAATTTCCATTTAATCTAAGGGTTATATGTACCACGGCATCAGGAGAAAGAACCCTTGAAATTTATGATAATTTTTTATCGATTTTGAACAGAAAATTGAGGGCATTTATGTAATGAATCATGCCTGGTTGAAAATTCTAGCTTCTTGGCTGGGAATGTCCTCGGGCATTATTATCTACCAGCAGTGACAAACACTGGATATATCACAAGATACCAAAATCAAATGATGCCATGTTTGGCCATTTGTTTTATTTACAACTCGCGATCGTTAGCAGTGGTCTAAGTCAAAATGTTGGAATTTCGGTTACGATACAATGACATTTAATAAGCACAAAAATCTTATACCCTTACTGGTGGAGGTTATACTACAAATAATCTACAGTTCAAAGTTTTATGACGGTTTGGGTGACTTTCTTTTTTATTTTTATAGCTCGTCATTCTCACATTGACAATTGTGGAGTACTTGTTCGATTTTAAGTTAAAGGTTTAAGTTAAATGACATTTTAGTAGTTTCCAGTTTGTCTTGTATTTTGTTGACTATGAACTTCGGATATTAAGGTATAATAGATTTGGGGTTAATTTAAAAGCCTTGTAATACCTGATCGTCGTAATTTCCCTTTCATTTGTGAGTGGCTGTTTTGTCCAAAATAGTTTAAGCCTTTTTATTTCAAGTTAACATGTGAATTCAAATACCTTTTTTGGTAGGATATTGATGACATCAAAATGATGAAAACAAGACAAAGACAATAATACAATTCCCAGACATGCGCCCTTTATAACCTTTTGTATCTATTCCATCCTCTTCTATCTGGTCTAAAAAAAATCAGATTCTTTCATGGAACAGGTAATGTTGCAAAGTTAGAAATGGAAAGTTTACCATCGAATTACTTGTTGTCGATCAAAATATTTGCCTGCTTAACTGGACTAATATAGACAAAATAAAGGACAATCTACTACATTTTGACTGCAGAACATCTAAGAGATTTAGAAAAATGAAGGATATAATTTATAAAGTTGTTTACAAATTCATAGATATTTTTCTGTCTTTGAAAGCGTACTGCTTACTTCTCTGTCATATTTCGATCATTCTGCAGGTTCATCAATTTACCCAAACATTAAATGAGGTCAAGTGAACTTATGACTCTTCAGAACAACTACACTGCTGCTAACACATTCTGCGTTATAAAGGTTATTCTGTAAAATGTCTGTGGAATTATTAAGTATCATAGACAGAACACAGCAAGGTACTATTATCTGAACAAAAATTCAATTAGCTCTGTCTAGGGTCTCTGATAATTCTGTATAATCCGAAGATGACATTATGGTTCATATCTTGGAACATCAATTAATATTATTACTTGTAACAGTCGGGTCTCTATCTGGCAAAGACGTTACGATAACTGACTAAACGTCGTTCTGATTATGTTTATAGACCAAAGCACGCTGTCGTTCTTACACAATTAATTGGTTTTGTTACACTGAAAGCAAAAAATATCCAGTTTTCTTGGTAAAATAAACCAGTCTGCAACGAATGACCGAAATACGCAGTACATTACAAGTACGTTTAAGTCGATTGATTTAAAAGTTTAAAAATTCAAATGTATCTACATAAACTTTTTATTACATTGCTTACAGTTTAAAAAAAGGATATATAGTATAATGTATTTATAGGGGAGGGTCAATACTCACAAACCTGTTAAACCCTGCCATATATTTTATGCGCCGGTCCCAAGACAGGAACTTGAAATCCAGTGGATGAAGTAAGAACTTATTTAATAAAATGTCATAATAATAACATTATGGAAAATTAGTTCTTTTCTATAATGCCCCTTATGATATATGATAATTTAAGCCTTTGAGCATGACGATCCCGAATCAAATTAAACATTCGAAACAATAATCACTTGTAGTTTTTTGAGTATTGATCAAAATTTAATATTTTTATTTTTTTAGGGAAAACAAAGTAATGTAGGTTTTCAAAAAAAAATAAATAACAGAAAGCAATTAATCCTTTGTATTTTCTAACCCTATTATGACAGTTTTCTATTTGTTTTTATTCTTTTGCATTAACATCCGTGTCTGTTATTATGGTTAATTTGTTTACAGTTAAATTAATAACGACGTAAATATGATTGCCGTGAAAGAAGTGGACTGTTTGAGTGCAAAAATTTATTTCCATATTTACAGTTTGACCAAGAACACCATAAAGGTTGTCTGTCTGTTTTTTTTTAATCACAAGAAAACACCAATTTCATTAAATCAACCTTTTTTACAATTCGCGCTTTGTATAATGTGACAGTAAAATAAATCTGGCAATTTTGATAATAATTTTATATTGTTTCATTCCAACCGGTTTGACAATTTGCTTTTTATAAAGTGACCGTAAAAAAACTCTTGCAATATGGAGAATAACTTTCTTTGATTTTAACCATTTTGAAGTACACAGGTATATGTATACCACGTTGTACCCTAATACCCGGCGGCCGGGATATAAAAATAGACCCTTCAGTGTCTCCGCCTGCAGGTAAAACCCTTACGAAAGGGACGTCCGTTGGTTTGGCGGAATGTATAAATACTCGACCACACGATATCTAGTTGGATTTTACAAAAAGGCTACTCCGTTTCTCAGCCAAGGGTAGAACCACTCCAAATGGGGCGACTGTTGGTTCCACGTTATTTTTAAGTCATTAACCCGTCTAGTAAGGGAACGTTAACGCCGTGCTCTGTGTTGGCGGAATGCGACGTCGAAGCACGTTAATGATCCCTTTATTTGCAACAGCTGGCAATGATTGGTTGTTGATAGCCAGTTGCTAATGCTTAATTTCTCTCCTAAACCCACACTGTTCATCCTGTGGCTAAAAAATTGTCAAGGCCTAACCATTAGCTTACATCTTTTGTAAGTTATTGCTTGATAGTGTAAGCCGTTCGGTTTCGGTAGAACCCTTGCAAAAAGGACCGTAGTTTTTTCAAGTAAGATGTAAAAATACGCAAATTTCCTTTCTCAAAGGTTATGACTGTGAAAGAATAGACCCTAGGTATCTCCTTCCTCCTCTAAAGGGAGCAGTGCTGGTTTTGGGGATGTATAAATGCAAAACCCGTCCAAAGGGAGACGTAAAAGATGCCCCGTGTTAAGGAAATGTCACGTTCTTAGCACATTAAAAAGTTCTTTTAACAGCTTTTTTTTTATTTTAGTAATCAGTAGGCGGCCACTCCGTATTTTTTCAAGTTGCAGTCTTATTTCCCCTCCCTTACCGATCACCTAATCACAGTCTACGTATGGTTGTATATATTTTTTAACTTGTTCCATACTGAATATGGCTAAAATACATAACATATTTGTCACAGGATGTTCAAAGACAATCACTCAACTATGAATATATTTCCACATTTTTAAAATTTGCACATCAGTTACGAACGTATTAAAAGGAAGCTACTTTTGTTAACATTGTGTCCATGTTTTCGTTTGTCATGTGTTTGCAGACTTTCAAATTAAATCTCTCACATAATTCCTTTAGTTTTACATAGATGTATCAAAACTAAAAAAAACTATCAGCTTTGTCATAAACGAGCACAGCTCGTTCTTTATAATATCGGGCGATTTTAGGTTCTATATAAAAAAAACTTCGATCTTCCGGTCTGTGAATAGTTTGGCCAAAACAATATTAAATCTAAAGGTTTAAAAGGATAATGTTAACTTAAATTCTCAGAAAATACAAAATTATTTTACCTTGTCCCATAAAAAAACAAAAAAGCCTCTAAACTGTTTTTGAAGCAAACCTTTGTAAAGATATAATATCACATTGGTGCAAAAAAGCCGTATACGTAACGGATACTGTAAGGGCTTTCTGCTGTCATTTGGTGGGTGGCTGTCTCATGGACAATCATGTCACATCTCCTATTTTTATATTTCTGCTGGATATTATTTCGCTTCTCGTAGGAGGCTATCTCGCATCATAATTAGTAAAGTATTAGATTATCTTACATCTGTTTGGTTATACAAATTTAAAACGCTCTTATACAATTATATTTATCAGATATAAAACTTTAGTGTCAGATGTTAACATTTACCTAACGTGTTTTTTTAAAGATTGTTTTAAAACATTTCATTACAAAAGCAGAGCACATGGACATGAACGAGGCATTGTGTATTCTATGGAGTGGAGTGTTGTAGTGGAGTATTGGAGTGGAATGTTGGAGTGAAATTTGGAGTGGAAACGTTGGAGTGAAATTTGGAGTGGAGTCTTGGAGTGAGATGATGGAGTGGGATGTGAGAATATTGAATGGGATCATTTTATTGAATGTTGATAAAAAGTTTTATCTTATCATGAATTGTTTACCCGTCTAGTAAGGGAACATTACCGCCGTGCCCTGTGTTGGCGGAATGCGACGTCTTAGCACGTTAATGATCCCTTTATTTGCATATAACCATGAAATACATTCTTTCATTTGTAGTAGTTTTGAGGTGTAACCAAAGGATATCAAAAACCTCTACATTGAAAGGTAGTCTTAGTTAGAAAAATTAATAATTCTGTTTAGTGTTCTTGTTAGAAACATTAATATAACCTGACAAAGATATTTCTCAGTGATTATATGGCATGCTGTAAAACTATATTATGATTTTTTAATAGTTTTGTTTCATTAATGGCCCATGCATCCTTGAAAGTATAATAATTTTTTTCGCAGATGAGAAAATCCAAATGACCTGTAATATGTGTCTATTAAAAGTCGGATTATTATTTTTTATTTTATATTTATTGTTTATCTTATTAAATGTATAATTGTTGATGCAAGCTATTTCGTTTTACATATGTGTAAAGCTTGTCATAAGGAGTGGATTTCTGTCCTTTTTAAATGCCCGTTGGGGTATTGTATACACGCCAATTTTATACAATTCTTACGGTTGATTGATTGATTGTTGTTTAACGGCCAGTGGTAAATATTTCATGCATGTTCAGGACGAAAACAAGTAAAACAATAAATCAATATGTAAACTGTGAGCAAGGGACCGGTAAGGGAGGGACTTTTAGACAATCACTGGAAAAATTGTGGGTTGGATAGGGGCGGAAAATTTTGCCTTGTTTCTGGCCGCCTACTGACCACTCACAATCAGCTGTTAAAAGGGGTCTTTAACGTGCTTAAGACGTGGCATTTCCTAAACACGGGGCGTCTTTTACGTTTTCTTCTTGACGGATTGTGAATTTATACATCCCCCACAATCAGGGACGCCTCTTTTAGAGGACTAGTACCTCGAGGACGGAGATACCTGGTGCCTATTCTTTCCCCGGCACAACCTACGAGAAGGGGAGTTCGAGTATTTAGACATCCCGCTCGAACTTACGGACGTCGCGTCCTTTAGCAGGCGTTCTACCCGTAGGCGGAGAAACCGAACGACCTATTTTTATACCCCGGCCGCCCTCTGGGGGCAATTTTTTGGAGGGGACGAAGCTGAACTCCGAGATAAACAAAGAACAAATAAGAATACAAATACATTCCTTTAAGGGTAAGGGTCGGTGATAGAAAGTCAACATATTGCAAGTTTTCATTTTTTTATTTATGCGAGAAACAATTCCAGAAACCCGATCATAATGGTTTCAGATTGAAAAAAACAAAAACGAAAATATTAGGCCCGGACAAAATATATAAGTTCCTGTAAAATTAAAAATAATGATAAAGGTAGCAAATTTAATACAAGAAATACCTTTTTAAATTATGTTTTTACACATAAAACCTACATATATGTGTATGTGTGTATTCACAGCAACTTATTTATATTTGTTATTTGTTAACGAAATTGTCCACGGTATTTTGCACAAAAATTCTATGGTTTTACCATTGGTGTATAAACTAATCT
>JAULBM010288092.1:0-15999 GCA_032357055.1 Geukensia granosissima | reverse complement strand
AGTTAAAATTCTACTGTCACTTGGTGGGTGGCTGTCTCATGGACAATCATGCCACATCTCCTATTTTTATAAAAAAAGACTCTGTTTAGTACTTCTGAGCGATAAAGGGCATACTACTCCCCCATCTAGAGATCACAACTACAACAAAATGCTTACTGGCATGTACAACATCACCCATATTGGTATGCATGATGCATCTAGGAATGCTAACTTCGACCAATATTTAAAGCATGAACGACTCGGTTAGGAAATGTGGTTAAAGTGCTTCCAGCTTTTTGTCTTGTCCAACATCAACTATATTGGTTTGCATGATGTATTTAGGGATGTCAACTTTAAATAGAGATAATATAGCAAATCTTAATTATCTTAATACGAGAATCGATTTTTATTGATTGATTGACTGATTGTTGTCTAACTTCCAGTGGCAAATATTTCATGCATTTTAAGGAAGGAAACATTTAAACAAACAATAAATCAATATGAAGACTAAAAAGGGACATAAAGGGTTTGACTGTCACTGGCAAAAATGTGGGTAGGGTCGGGAAATTTAGCATTACAACTGACCGCCTACTAAACACTCAAAAATTTTGTTTCAATGAGTCCTAAACGTGCACAGAAAGTGACATTTTCCAAACACGGGCGTCTTTAACGTCTCCTTTCGGACAAGTTGTTATTTATACCCCAACAATCAGGGGTGCCCCTTTTGGAGGACCAATGTCAAGACGGATATAACAAGTGCATATTCTCCTCCGATACTTTTTATGGGAAGGGGTGGTAGAATATTTACACACCCCGCTCTACTAAAGGACGACGGCCCTGTAGGAACCGGTCATTATTTATCTCCAGGGGTGGGCCGGCAAAAAAGTAGGGGTGTCAAAGAAAAAATAGCAGTACTTGAAGGGGGTTATGTATTTTTTGACTAATCAATGATGGGGGGGTCGTGATTTTTTTGTAAAGAAAAATCATTTACACATGTACTGGGGCATTATCTAGAATTTTATACATGTGTAATAAAGCTTTTTATGCAAAATGCAAAGGGGGGGGGACTTTTTTTGGTACTTGAGAGAGAGGGGGGTTGAGAATTTTTCTGTGTTTGGAAAGGGTGCTGGTAGGTTATTTTTTTTACCGGATTATTTTTCAATTTGCCGGCCCACCCCTGGAGATAAATAATGACCGGTCCCTTAGCAGGTGTTCTGACTGTAGGTGGAGAAACCGAACAGACCATCTCTATACACCGGTGGGCGAGTACTTATACATCCCTCTCAACAAACGGACGCATCTTTACCCGAGGTTGTGACTGCAGGCGGAGAAACCGAACGGCCCATTTCTATACCCGAGTCGTCCCCGGAGAGGGGATAATTGTATTTTTTACAATCCAAATAGTTAAACATTCAATTTAGAGTCTTGGAGAGAAATTCTAAGGTTTAACTACTAGATATCTAGTTTGTAGAAATACTATAAATTAATAACATTTCTATGACTACTTCTTAGGTCGATTGTCGTGTTTTATGAATAGTTTCACATTTTGTTATTCAGGACCTTTTACAGATTCCGATATAGTGTGAACTCTGGTTTATTGTTGAAGGCCGTAATGGGACCTGTGGAAGTTATGATTCGACTGTCATTTGGTGGATGGCCGACTTAAGGACAATCATGCAACATCTTCTATTTTTTTATTCAATCCCGTATTGTGTTTTAGGAAGCTTTTCTTAATTATAAATTACGTTTTATTACATAACAACCATCTGCAAGTCGCATGTTTGCATATAAAAGGTGGGCATTTATTTGCTTAAACGATTTTATTTTGTAAATTATAAAAGGAAACCCAATCACTTAACCATTGACTGACAATATTAATTTTCAGCTTAATGTATTTGAGAAGATTTTTTAGTTTTCAATACCCTAAATTATATAAATTATAATACCTTTTGAATATTTCGATGGATTTAGAGTAAATATTGCTGTTAAGTGTTTGAAACATTCGTTCATTCTACTTACAGAGCAACTGAAAGGTGTGGAATGGCAACAGAAAATGCATACAATGAGATAATGTCTTTGTCTAGAAGACAGAAAGACTATATAATCTCTTAATGAGCTTTTTAAGCCGAACTTGTTAAAATCTACTCGATGTAATGGTTATCTACCAGTCATTAGTACCCTTTAACAAGACATATGTCAATCTTGGAATGTTCAAGTGAAACAAACCATTTGAATTACTTAATTAAGATATTTTTGGAACTGAACAGTAAAATGTTTCCTTCATACAAATCATTTTTTTTTAAATTTCAGTAAACGTCTGTTTGGTTTTTTTTACAAAATTGTGGGTTTTCCTAAGAAAAATCAGAATTAAAAGTAGATCAATATGTTTTATTTGTTATTGTCTGCGCTTTAAAAGTTAAATCTTTTGCAGTTGGGTTTAAAGGTTTGTTTTGATGTCGTTTAGTCACACCACTGTCCCATGAAAGGAGGAGGGTGGAGTACTTACAAACACGTTAAACCCCGCAACATACTAAATGAGCCTGTCCAAATCCAGGAACCTGTTATCCAGTAGATTTCGTTGTTAATAAATAGAAAATAAAAAGATGTATGGTAAATATCAGAAAAATGGCATTTCAACCACGAAAAACAGAGGGAATTTATAAATTTAGAGAATACCACTTCTTGTGAAAAACTCTAAATCGCCAAAATAAAAAATCATGTGACCTGTAGAAGTTTAAATTCTACAGTCATTTGGTTGGTGACTGTCTCGTGGACAATCGTGCCACATCTCCTAATTTTATGTGTATACGTAATATATTACTGATCTTAACTGAATATTATCAAAAATGTACATGTAACAAAAAGAAAAACCAATGACCACAATTCCTAATTTTGAACAGGCACATGTGACATGTGGTGGTGTTAAAACTAGTTTATTGGGTACCCAACCCTCCACAAGGGATTTGTTAAAGAAAAATATACCAAAAGCAGTAACCGACTAGCTATAAAAACCAAACAGAAAGTCATCTAATCCTACTAGAGAGTACATGAATTACAATATTATATAATAAACAAAACTACATGCAAACGAAGATACCTCTCTAATTAATGCTCGCAGCTACTGTAAGAAAGCTCAGGATGAGATTCCTAATTCAGGTGTTAATTATTTTACATTGAAAACTTATCCGGCCGATAGTCCGTCACATTTGAATATCATCAACTTTTTTATTTCGAGGCCTTTAACAGCTTACCGTAGGGTGTTGATATGTTTCTATTTTTGAAGGTCTTAGGGCTACCTGTAGATGTTTGTAAAATATATATATATACGAAAGAGGAGATTTTTGGATGGCTGTCTAGTAGATAATCATACCCCATCTCAGTTTTCAACACAATGTGTTGCCGAAAACCAAAATTTAAAATAAGTAGGAACTCAAAAAATCAGATTATATGAGAAACTATCAAAGGGTCAGAAATATTTGGTAAATTTGTATTGTAATACATCGAACATCTATTAAAATCGCGTTTTTCCACTAAATATTGTTGACACGGGCGTTCAGCAATAAACAATAAATAAATCAATCAAAATGTAAATACGAATTCAATGCTTTTAGTTGAAGCTTGTTGTGATTTTTTGTTTTTTGTTTAGGTGGACCCTCTTTTCGCAACATGTTCTTCCCTGCCTGGATTCGCCTTTAGAGTGGGGATGATCGGAACGTATCATTATTTATAAAATTTGTGATTTCCACAAGTAAACAAGATCTAATACACCTAACCAAATATCCATATTCTGGATTTATGTTGATTGTCGTATTTTATGATGAAAAGTTTCACATTTTTTACATTTTTTATATTTTTGACCCCTATTTAAGACTGACCTATTGAATTTTAATTCAGACTGAATTTCGCACGGAATTTCGACTATTATTTGGTGGATTTGTCTCATACTTTCAAATTTAACACCACAATACATGTACTGCTTATAAGCCTGTGCCCGCGATATATAAAACTGACTTTACTACAAATAACCAAATAATAATAAATTACATTAAATATTAAATAGGAATTAAAGAACCATACCAGATTTTCCTACGGCGCTCCTTCCAACGACCATAATCCTACTGTCCACCGACTTCCCTTTTCCATTAGAAGTCATTCTGGTTTTGGTATCCTGGTTTTTCATTTATTTATGTTGTGTGGTTTAATAATTATTCCAGAATGCAAATCAAAGTATATAATTCACGATTTACATAATAACTAATTATCATTTTAATGTTTCCCCGTCGAACTTTAAGTACATAGTGAAAGAACTACGCTCACTTGTCATTTTAAACAGTATCTTAGCAGACGACGTATTCGTATACTAGTCACGTGATACCTAGGAAGAAATCATTTCTCATACCATAAAGCTTTTATCATAACTGATGACAGCGATTTTATGAAATATGTATAATAATTATTAAAACAGCGAAGAAAGTAATCTTTACACGCCTGTTCTGCACCTTGGAAAACAATAGTGAAACATTACTATTTAGATTAGGCTACGATCGGGTCGAAAAGGTGCAATGAAATTACACTTATTGTACGTCGGAATATTTGCACTCAAATGGTACTTTTGTGGGATAACATATCTTACATGTGACACCTTGAAATCTTTCTCTTACGACTCTGAATAGTTATTGCCCCCAAAATGTTAATTTACTTTAACTAAAGACCCTACCACCAGAAAACAAACATCACAGAACAACCAAATGATCAATTTACAAAACAGCAAGAAATATGAAACCACCACTATCATCAACAACCAACTACATTTGCCACCTCCATGCACCAGAAAACAACCAAAAACAAAACATTACAACAACAATAAACAGCGGCCACAACACTATGACAGCAAGAAAATCAGTTTCAACAGCTAACAGTATAAAATGGCGACAACACCTGCAATGAAATACACTGCCGCAAAACACATGCGACAACACAAGCAATAAAAAACAATGTATCTACAACCACCATCAAGCAAGACTAATGATGCCACTATCAACAACAACAAAATATCACAATGATAAGAATCAGCAACATATACAACAAAAACTACCAACCAACAATCATATAACAGTAACAGCAACACCTGTCATAAAAGGCAAAAACACAACCAAGCGCAGTCAAGACCGGACACCTTTATCCAAGAACAATCGAAATCAATGCCAGTGCTGAAGGTGGGTAGAGGTTTAATTTCTTGTTGTTTGTGAAAATCCAACCGTTTCCTTCTTAAACATTTAAAAGTATGTAAGAAATTGTGGTTTCTGTATAATGTCGTAAGAATTTTTGTATTTACCCTTATGGCGATAAAGTTATAATATCGGGTTACTTTGAGCACTTTTTTCAAATGACTATCTGAAATTGATCATCCACTATAATACCAATCTAAAAATGGCTAACTGAAAACTATCAATTTAATTGATGGATTATGTTCGTAAGTTGTAAGGTGCATCGTAGATGTCACATAATGTCCCTTTCGTATTGTACAATGTAAACAAGTAGACTGGAAAACTAAATTTAATGGTTAGGCGATTCTATCAAAAATGACATGTAAATTTCACATGGTGTGACCTTACTTTTACCTTAATATATTAAAATAAGTTAAAAATTTACAATTTTATTTGTCGACTTCATCAATTTCTTTTGATAAGATTTTATTTTCAAATTATCAAAACCTTAAATGTAAATGTACATACATACGTATGTACGATTGGAAATATGAACGATATAAAGAAAATAAAAACACTGTATAATCTTTCAGATATCTGAGCCTTAAGTTAATTTACAAAACTTAAATCTTCAATTATGAAAAAGATAAAATTTGATATATTAAAATGCTTTGAAATAGGATGAGGTCAAGTCGTGTTATTATGTGTAAAGTCAATTTTAGTAATATAAACCTCGTCGTAAGTCACACAAATATTGCTTACAGTTAATTTATTTGGATTATCTGTGTCAGATGTCGAGTTTATCTCAGTTACAATTTAACTTTGAATTAACCTGTCTTTATTTGAAATTAAATATGCACTCTAAATCACAGCCGAAGTAATTAAAAAATTTTTAAAAATCGTGTTCTTTTTTTTCCAGGAAAATTTACGAGGTCTTGATGGCAAAATAAGGAATTCAATACAGTTGTTAAACCACGTTCAAAAAGTACACCAAACCCTTCACATTTAAGAAAAAAAACATTTAACATTCAATTAAAAAGATTTTAATTACATCTCTAGTGTTGATAATGTGGTTTGTCTGTTGGTATATATTATATATATGTAATGAGGTATATAAGGGACAATAAAAATTGGTTTAAGGGCTTTTAAGGTTGGTGGGAAGGTTATCACTTTAAAAATGTTTAGACCCGATAGTTACTTTGTACCTGTCCCACGCCAGGAAAGTCTCGACGATATCGGTTAATTGTGTTTTAGAAATGCTCGTTCCAGATTGCAAGCTTAACTGCAGATAAAGTAGATGTTGAGACAACCATCCAAAACGTGTAAATGCAAACATACAAGTTACCACAAGGCCTTTAATAGTAGACAAAGATCCACACAGTAAGGCAAGCTGTATAAAAGGCTCTACAAACAAAATGTGATGCCATTCAAATATCACAATAATTTGCCAATAATAGGTTGAGTAGCGACCAACATGATTATACCGTCACATACCTAACGTACCTGTCACATGCCGGAAATCTGTAATCCAGAGCATGTCATTGCTTTCATGCAATGGCGGATCCAAGGGAGGGGGCAGGGGTGCCCGGTCTCCCTTTTGAAACGGAATAATGATAAAAAGGAAAAGTTGGGGGTAAATTTTGGTCTTAATCGCTATGAGAAATCGAGAAAATTAATGAAACAAGTGGTCCATAAAAAGTGCCCACCCCCTTTCCAAAATTCTGGATTCGCCTCTTTCATGTTTATATTTTACTAGTTTATTTTTTTTGCCGATTTTTTTTTAGCCTTTTAAAGCTTGTCGTAGGGTGTGTAAATGCATCCATTATTGAGGGCCATAAGACAAACATACTACATCTCCTGATTCTATCATTTAAAATAGTATCAGCAAAAATATTATTAAAGGGTGCAGTCAAGACGTTACATTTGCGAAGAAAAAAATTATATTGGGTCATGTTCAGTTTAAAAAAATAACATGCATAATTTGTATTTTATTTGCAGAAAACATATTCCTTGAACCATTAATTAGTCATAGTTCGATCATTTTACTGCCTTGAACCCTGGATTTAATTATACTTTGTAAATAAAAACATCACAAGTCTGTAATAAATCAAATAGGTAGTGTAATTAATATTATTAGGGGGGTCCTTAAACACCAATCAGTTGTGCTGATATATAATATTTTCTGCTGTTTTGTTTATTCAACAAGAAAAAATGAAAACAGCGGTAATCACTAATATTCTACAGGGATCGGTCATTATTTGTACCTCAGTACGTACAATAATAAGAGGATTAATTAAGCCTTCGAACCTCGTTATCAAACAAACATAGATTTATCTAATGTTTTGCTAGAATATTTAAGACAATTTCATATAAAAGATATGTGGGAAAATTCAAGTAGTTCTTTATATCTATCAAAAATATGTTTAGAAGTCACCAGAGGCCGGGCCTCCAAAAAGGGATGGAAGGGCGTACAATAGTGCGATTGTCCAGTTCCAAAGGGAGAAACACAATACAAACTGAAAACTGTAATGAATTTCGAGGCTGTTTTAAGCGTGTGCATTGTTTTTCACATATTAATGAGATTTACAAGTACCACACACGGCTTTCCCGTAGAATGTTATCTCAAGAGAGGAATAGGAATGTCATCCGTGTTAGATAATATACCCGTGTGGTAAAAACCTACTGTTTAAGGACAGTTTGTTTATACAGAAATGAAATCATCTAGGACAGTAGAGTTTGTTTGATCTCAAAATCTCCAAATCTAATTCGAAACTTGACTGAATGTGTGTGTAGTTGTTTGTTTAAGATTGTTGTTCAAAACGAACCGGATATTTTATTTTATATATTATATATGTAACAACTGAACCTAATACGCTCATATTTATCCCATCTCCTACCACCAACCTGTTCCATCGCTGACTAAAGAAAATCACAAAGAGTTAAGTACACATACTTCCAATGCAGCCAAAAAATACCAACAACAAAACTATCACAGAATGGTGCTCCGGTTATCCACTTTGAACGAATTGGACACAGAAAAATCATTTGAGTGCCAAAGGAAGTCAATAAGCAACAAAACTCCACAAGTATCTTGCAAGAGAACTCCTGTACTAAGGTTCTCTGCCCGGTCTGTTCAACCACAGAGTGAAAAAAATTACAAGCACCAATTATTGTTCGAATTACATGCATAAATGCTAATGAATTCATCAAACATCTATTGCTTCTCACGGTTTGCACCTGCCCAATTGGAATCTGGTGAGAATAAGAAAGAAGAAGACACCTGAGGGTCAGAGTCTGTAGCGACGAATTAAATGAGTTTGAACGAACCCACCTTCGTTTTTGCTGAATTTTTACACATTTTGTAGAAGGAATAAAATGAAAGTAATACGCAATAGCATTATTTAGAAATCGTAAAGTATACTGAAATATCTCTGAGGGGATTTGAAATCGAGGAAAAGCCATACATTTTTTTCTCAGAAATGAAATTGCACGAGATAGAACAAGACCGAACCGGTATTATTTTCAAAAACAAGTAGTGGTTAAAAGTTTGGATTCGGTTTCATTAGTCTACATTGAAATATTCCTTTCCGGTATAAATGAAAAACCAAAGCGCACTGAAGGTGACTAAGAACTCAATCTACGAAAAATTGCAACTAATTTACTAAATATTACTCATCCTTTCTATTTCTATTGTATGTAAGAAACTACAACGGAAACGCTTGCGGGAATAAACAAAAGCAAAAAAAAAAAAAAAAAAAAAAAAAAAAAAAAAAAAAAAAAAAAAAAAAAAAAAAAAAAAAAATGCTTGCCATTGAGTTTAATTGAACAAAGCTAAAAAAGCCGGCCAAAAGATAGAAATTCGCAACTAAAAGAAAACCAAATCAAGAATCACAGATTCGTGCTTTAGTGTACCGTCTTACACAATAACGGGCATACTAATGACAAGGAAAAAACTGCTAAAGTGGTCTAGTTTCGTTTAGCACATATGAACAGAAATTTCATAAATGTATACGTTAATATTGGAACCTACATTTATAGCCATTTTAATCAGTGTCACGGATGGAATATTCACAAAAATATGTGAAAAGCGTATAGCTGCACTAGCACATTAATAGAGACAAACAATCACGGATATGTTACGGGATTTCAAATAAACTTGCTGTCGCTTGATTATAAGCTGTATTTATAACAGAACAGTGTTATTTACATGTTAACCCTTTAAAGAACCCCAAATATTAGCATATAAACGAGCATATATTAGTTTGTTTGTTTGATTTGAAGTTTTACGCCATGCACTTTCAACAATATTTCAGTTATATCGCGGCGGTCAGTTTTACTGGCAGAGGAAGCCGGAGTACCCGGAGAAAACCACAGACCTTGGGCAGGTAACTGACAAACCTTATCACGTGCGATGCGGGTTAAGCTCAACCTGTTTTTGTATGGTACAAAGTTAGGCGAAAACTCACGCCGTATAGGTAGTAGGCTGCAGTGATCTGTACAGGTAAGTTTAAATCACCTACCTAGACCACTCGGCCACCCAGGCCTCCAGCATATGTTAGAAAATAGTGTGCTCCTAACTATGTGACAAAATGGGGTCAAATGACGAAGCCCTTGAACAAGGATGGTATAGAATTTACGCTGTTGTCAGTACTTTGAAAGTTGTTTCATTTGACCCTCTAATTGTTTCTTCGTGCAAATATTAATTAGCATTGAATTACATCTTTTTACTGCGTATATTTTACTTATATCAACGAGGGTTAACATCATCACCTCCTTATACTATTTCTATCTGTTAGTTTTTATTCATGTGCATATATATATATAAACTTAATTATCACCTTTTTTTTTGCTTTTCATTAAAAAGTTTGTCCCCTTGTGCAACAGTAGCCATTGCTTTAAAATCAACGTTCTCAACCAAGGATTACTTAATTTAAACTGAAGTTTCGTTTTAACACAATTTACAGTATTTGCCGTTTACGATTCGTCGAATCTTTAAAAAAGACAGGTGGGGGACGTGGTGGTTGAGTGGTCTATGTAAGTGCTTTAAACTTACCTGAACAGATCACTGTAGCCTATCACCTATACGGCGTGAGTTCCCACCTGACTTTGTACCATACAAAAAAGGTTGCGTTTGACTCGCATCGCACGTGATAAGGTTTGTCAGTTACCTGTCCAAGGTTGGTGGTTCTCTTCGGGTACTCCGGCTTCCTCAACAAGTAAAACTGACCCCGTGATATAACTGATATATATTGTTGAAGGTGGTGTTAAATCCCAGTCAAAACAAAACAAACTACAGGTTACCAGTGCTTAATAAGTATGGTGAATATACATTACCTCTCATCAGTAGCATTAACACCAGAGCATAGGAAGCGCGAGATGCAAAAATTGTTAAAGAAGTACTCAAATCCAAACAAATCAAAATAGGAAGCCAAAATCTGACGATAGGGACAACTACTTAGTGCCATCCGTTTAGAAGACTTTTCGTATTTTCAGTGGTTTAGAACTTAAACAAATGCAGAAAAATTCTGCAAAATTTTTTTTGATAAATTTCATGTCAGTTCAATCTGCATGACAACGGGGCTGGTGAAGACTATCGCAGATAGAGCGACCCATTTGTTTTAAAATACAAGTAACCAATGTTGAACAAATATGGTGATTTTTTTATTCTTTTTACATTTCAAGGAATACACTCTTATCAGTGGCATTAAAACCAAAACAAATTAAGGAAGTGCGACATTCAAACATAGTAAAAGAAGTTCTCAAATCCAAACCAATCGAAACAGGAAGCCAAATCTGACGGTAGGAACAACTACTAAGTGTAATCCGTTTCAAATCCTGTGCGTATTTTCAGTGTTTTAGAATTTTAAAAAATGCAGAAAATGTCTGTAAAACATTTTTTGATAAATCTTTAAGTCAAGCAAGCATGTCAACTGGGTTTGTGAATACCCTCAAGGATCTCTGATCCACCAGCCGAGCCATCGACCTAATGATTTCATAATACAAGTTTACCAATGATGAATAAATATGGTGATTTTTTATGCTGTATATTTACATTTCAATGAGTAACATCTCACCAGTAGATACAAACTAAAACATAGGAAGTCCGAGATCAAAACATTGTAAAAGAAGTACTCAAATTCAAACAAATCGAATAGGAATCTAAAATCTGACGGTAGAGACAACTACCAAGTGCAATACGTCTTGAAACATTTCCTTATTTTCAGTGCTTGACAATTTAAACAAAAGCAGCAAATTTCTGTAAAACACTGTTTGATAAATTTTTATGTCGGACAAGTCTAACAACAGGCCTGGTGAATACCCTAGGGAGTAGCTGGTCACCAAAAGAAGCATCTGGTTTTAAACTACGAGTCACCAATGTGAATTATTATATGCTTTTTGTAAATTTCAATGAATATCCTCTCATCAAAATCAAAACATAGGAAGTCCAAGATCCAAACATAGTAAAAGAAGTACTCAAATCGAATAGGAAGACAAATCGATCCAACGGTAGGGACAACTTCTTAGTGCAATATGTTTCGAAAACTTAACGTATTTTCAGTGCTTTAGAATTTAAACAAATGCAGAATACAATTTTTGGGGGATAAATCTCATGTTAGACAAGTCTGACAATTTGGCTTGTGAATACCCTCGCGGACCTCTGCTCACCAGAAGATGCATCGAACCAGTGGTTTAAAAATACAATTTACCGCGTCTCTTTACTTCCCTTCAATTTTCTCTCGGTTCCAGTTAAAAAATGCTAAATCTATTATACTGACATATTGTATCATACAAATGATGGGTGTTTAATATTGTACATCTTATTACCGGTGATTTTCTAGCCACCTTTGATAACTAAAATTAGAGATTTAATTCGTTAACATTGTGTAAACATGCTTTAACTATTTAGTTGTTTCGTTTTGAGTAAATTAATGTATAAAATATACCCTTCATAGGGTATGTTGCCAAGATTTAATTGATCTCGAAATACGTTTTCTAACGTTTTTGTTAATTATGAAACATATAACCTTCAAATATTCAAGACTGGATTATATTCAGTTTACGGAATTGTTTTCGTCAGATTTCCAACCATTCAAAATTTTTCTTAACTAAACTGTGAAGAAGTCGGCAAACAGTGAAAGTTTGATCACCCATTGTAGAGATTTATACCTTGAGAAATCACCCTGAGTCCGACAACTTTTTAAGGAAGACACGACAGGTTCAGAGACATTCATTTGAGTAACCTGCTTTGTCCAGTAAATCAAACACTTCATTTTTTTAAAACCTTCGAGTCTAGGTTCGGTCCACACTTCATTAAAACCTACAACCTCCTGCAGACATACTTTCCTTAAAGTTCCTTATCCCCGATAGAGAATGTAGTTTGTCCTTGATAATATTCACGACTGTTTTTGCTGTGATTATTTCAGTTGTGTCCGATGTAATTTTCTGAATGATTATCTTTTTAATATCAGTACATACTATCAGTATATTATACTTTTCAATGTTTTGTTTATAAGTCCCGTTCATCTTAATGCCCGTGAGATTTATGGAATTAAATCAATAAGGTTTGGCTCATCATATTTTACCAAAAATTTGGAATAACCCTCTTGACAAACTGCAATTTTCTCCAAAGATGTCGAGATTCCTGACATCTTGTTGGAAAAAAGAATTCGAAGATATCGAAACGGCAGACAGAAATCGCTAAGTCAGAAGACAGACAAGTCCAAGGTTAACATTTTCTAAACACGGGGCGTCTTTAATGTCCAGGCCGTATTGTGAAATTTTACACCATAAAAATTAGAAACGCTTCTTCTAGCAATGTAGTAACTGTTCTTCCTTCGGCACTTCTTGTAGGAAGGGTGATCGAGCATTTATAAAACCCGCTCGTCCAACCAAAGCCTCTTTAGCAGACGACCTAGCTGATGGCTGAAAAAACGGGTGACCTAATTCTATACCTGGCCGCCCTCAGAGGAAAACGAAATTGGTATCATTTCCTATGCATTTGGACAGTTAAATTGACCTCCATATAAACATAAAAGTATGCAATACTTTTGGGTTAGATTTGGATCTACAGATTTACCAGCATACACATTTGACGATTTCACTCACATGTTCGATTTGGATCTCCAGATACATTCAACATCAATATTGACGGTTTTATCCACTGGCTTGTTAGATTTGGATTTGCAAGTGTACTCTGGATCGATACAACTGATGGTGGACCAGTAGTCCACTTGGGTGTTCATAAGCCAACTTGTCACAATTGTCAGACATGAAATTTATCACATATTGCTTTAAATAAATTGCTACATTTTTTAATATTTTAAACCCAAGGAATTACAAGAAGGGTTCATTCCTTGTATAGCACATGGTACAGAATCTTCCTCTGGATTTAGCTGCTTATTTTGATTTGTTTGGATATGAGTACTGGTTTGTAGCCAACGAATCTAATGTAACCCGCTGCATGTTGCATGCGCCTCGCCGAACACGCGGTTCCTGGTTAGTTCGTCTTTGAAATTTGTCGAATAATTATGCAGTCTTATAATATCATTTGTCTGTTTACTTCAGTCTCCTTCAAAAAAAATACCCCCTAAAATATGGAAGGCTTCATTCCATGTATTGCACGTGGTAGGACTTTTTCTGCTTAATTTGGCTTCCCTTTTCGATTTGTTTCAATATGATTATTTCTACTTCTACATTTTTGGATCTAAGCGTTCTTATCACGGTGGCCAAAAAACATTGCTCTTAAAATGTTATCAACGCTCATTAATCGAATAATGGCCACCATGCTTGTGTTGCTGAGGTGATGTAAATCCTTGAAATACGTACACTATACAGCGAATTGAAGTTAACAATATTAAGACAATATTAATAGTAATATTTTTGAAAAGACTGGGTCGAAGCCACTGCTAGTTATCCAGAGGTCCAAGAGGGTATTCCTCAGCCCAGTTGTCTGAATTGCCTGACATGATATTTATAACATATTGTTTTAAATAAATTTGTGGTTTATATTCTACGCCTCTGAAATTACGAAAAGATTCATTACTTGCATTGCACATGGTAGAACTCCTTCCGCTGGATTTGGCAGTTTACCAGTATTGAGTAAATTTTTTTTATATTTTAAAAGGCCTATTTGTCATTCAAGGAGTAACCTCTCATCAGTAGCATTAGAACCAAAAACATAGAAAAGTCGATATCCACACATTGTAAAACCAAGTACCCATATCCAAACATACCGAGGTAGACAGCAACTCCTATCGCTGCATCAGGACAACTATTTTTGGATCTCCAATAATTTGGTTCTAATGTAGCTGATGAGAATATACTCCTGAAAATACCTTCACAAAATGAAATTCACAATATGAGACAACATTGGCAATCGTTTTTTTTCAATTTCTCGAACATGACCTGTTTGTTAATAGTAATCACATCAGGTTCAATATAAACGCTATGATAATCCTGATAATCATCTTTAAGTGGACTTTTCATCGATGTACCTTGTAAGCGTTATCTTCGTTGTTAAATTTAGAGTAAAATTCTATTAAGGAGAGTCTATGTCCTTTCTGACAAACGTTATTATTGAAAAATCTTGTCGCAACGCTTATTTCACGTTTAATTAGATTTGAAAACGCAATCTTCAAATATTTTAAGTTTAATTCTTTGCAACATTTATCAATCTACATAAAACATGTATGTAAATGATGGCAATTCTTTAGTGCAGTTTACCGAAAAATATTCCATCATTTTATTCAACGGATGAAAAAAAATACCCCAAAGTCTGGTAAAGTAGTTTTTTGATGTAGTCACCACAGTCTTGGCAAAAAAAAGGTATGCGGAAATTATAGTAAAATAATTAGTTATTCGTTAAGTTCCTGAGCGTTGACATGCTTATTTTGTTATAATTTCAGACACCTTGCTATCCTACAAGAACTGAACAGGAATCTGAGTAGTTCTTCTCCATTCGTAAGCGAACTGATTTTATATTGATTTTTCTTCGTGTATGTTTCGACGCTGCTGTATCTATAGAAAATTCTGTCTTCCCCGTCACAATCTGTTATAGCATAGTTGGGGTTTCAACACTATGCCTTTTTACGGTTGTCGACAATGAACCCCTAAACTCTTGAGAACTGGAGATACAGTTCTAGGATGTAATGTCTCTTCGACGTCTCAGTAACAGGCAAGCTGTTGACGTTGCGTTTGCTAAGCGGTACATCACGCAGTTTACATTTCGTTGTTCTTTTACAGTTTAAACTGGTAGCACCTGCATGCGCAATAATCTGTGGACTTAAGTTGTAAGTGCCTTTCAGGTAACCGACTGGCTGTTGTGTTGCTAACGCTAAAACCCCACCTGCAACATTTCAATGGCTCGACGGAGGTGTTTGCTATTAAAACTTGCAATGTTAAAACTTGCTTAATTTCTATAGTTAATGCATGGTTTGGGGGGTAAAGGAAAGAATAAATCTGTAAAAAAATTTGATGACTTGTCACTCTTAAAAGGCGTTTAATTCTGTTGGCCTAGGTATCATTTTTACAAGTAGAGTGATGTATAAAACTCATTTATATTAAAAAATAATTGTAAGAAAATTTACGAAAATTGAGAAATAAAAAGGTGCTTTGTTTCTAAATATTAAACGTATTGATATGGTGTAAATGTCAATGAGGCAGCGCTTGATTCAAAGGATCAAATCAAGGGGTCCCCTTCAACAAAGGTAGAATGCCTCTTTTTGTGAAGAGCTAAAAATCGCCCTGACAAAAACCTAATATATTGTGAATGTTTAATAACAAGTCAGGCGCAGATTCAGGCGGGGGCGCACCC
>JAULBM010288081.1:0-15999 GCA_032357055.1 Geukensia granosissima | reverse complement strand
GACCATTCCATCAAAGTTTGGTCAAATTTGACCAAGTCGTTTCAGAGGAGAAGATTAAAATATGAAATGTTGACGGATGACGGACGCCAAGTGATGGCAAAAGCTAACCTGGCCTAAAGGCCAGGTGAGCTAAAATGATCTTAATTTTGTAAAGGAGTAGGTCTGGTAACACCCATTTTTTGTCTCTAGAAATTAGGTCATTTTTAAATATTGATAAAATAATAAACTTAATTATCACATGAATAGAACAAATATGCTTTTAAAAAATCCAGGTATTCTTTTGCATTTAAGTGTGCACATGTCAATCATTACTGACTTCATATATATATGCTATATTCTGGAAATAATGAAGATCTTCATATTTTTGTGAATTTCTTTAAGGTTTTCATTAGAATAATTATTGACTGTATATGTTTAATCAAAATATTTACATAAATAATGTAAATAACAAAAATACACAACATATTAAAGAATTATGGTTAAACATGAACAAGGCCAGTACTTTCAAGGGCAAAAACAAGGAAAAATAAATCCATTTTCACAAATTTGTTTTAACATGTTATGCAGCTAAGTTTGAGCTGCTGAAAGGCCTCTCTGAAATGTTCTGACAAAATAATTTGTATTAATTGCACACACACACACACACACACTATGAAATTTTTCTTTGTAACCTGGGCAAAAAGAACTGGGCTTAAGTATTTTTCAACTATTGGACCAAAAACAAGCCAGGCAGCACCTACTTCAAAGTTAATACATATATAAATAAACTATTTACATAATTTAATTCAAAAGTAAAAATGGCTAAAAGGTGTGGATATACAAACATCTTGAAAAACAACTCTGAAAATGGACACAAAAGTTCTAATTTCAGTGCTGTTAAATACATACCAATAATATATGGAAAGGGTCAACAAATTAAAGTTTATTTATATAAGATTTAGCTGTTTGCTACAATGTAGAACTTTAAGCCTTTACCCAAATGTTACAAAACTAATTTCTTTGTGACAGATTTAGAACTAAAGGTTTAAACTTACATTTAGTTCCTGTTTGGAAAAATTGGTTTTGAATTTTGTAGATTTTTTCTCATATATTGGCTCCTGACTGAGTGATCCCGTTCCAGAATCTGGCTTGCGAGGGTTGGAATCGCTGTCTAAACTGAGATTATCACTCTCATCCCTGGGGGTTTCTTTTCCATTGGATTGAGAGCTACTTTTGCTCTCCACAGAATACCCACTGTCCTTACTGGGCATTTTAACCATTGGATTCCTACCCTTGCCATATTTGACTAGTGCCTGACCATTACTTGTATCTGTTTTTTTCTCAGTCTTGTCACTTTTGTCTGTCTTGGAAAGATCTTTTTGGTCTTTTAGTACACCAGTTTTATTTTTCCTGTGGCCAGGATTCCACTTCTGTGCAGCTTTAGTTGCGCTGGTCAATTCTTTCAGCTTTTGTTTTTCTTTTTCTTTCTCCTTTCTGTCATTCTCTTCTTTTTCCTAACAACAGATGACAAAAAACTAGAAAACTATAGATAAAACAATTCGATGAACATGTATTGTTAATTTGTGGAATATGAAAGTCAGCTGGTTGTTTTTATATCACATTAAGATAAAAATATGCTGTTACTCAATAAAAGAGAAAAGCCACTAATATCATTTCAAGCAAATCAAATTAAAATCAAATGCATTTGGTTTTTGTTGGTTTAATCGAGTTGCCAGAATATTCTCATTCAAATATTTCATTTGAAACATAAATGAGTATAAATTTTAAGCAAGAGTTACTGGTTCCTATGATCTAACATAACAAATAGGAGTCTAACTGTCATTACTCAATGTTCAACATTATCAACAATATTATTGCTGAATTTTACCTTCTCATGTAATGTTTTATTAGAACATTAGAATATTTGAAATGTTAATATGGAGAGACAATGATATCACTTATCCAGAGAGACATTTCTAACTATAATTTGAGAATTGTGTTGCTGTCTAATGATGTATTCACTTGTATGATTTTATATTCACAATGACTTATTTAAGCAATTGTTATTATTTTGTTTGCCTGTTATATTCATTTACAATTCACTTCATTGTCAACAAAACCAGACATGTACTTATGTATGCAGTGCTCAATGACAATAAATATACTTGTATTCAGTTGCACAGTAAGTGCTTCCTATCAGTCTAAATCAAATGCTGTTCGGTACAATAGTGCACATATTCCACAGTATCCCTAAAACTTCTTATTGTGCATCATAACAGATGAGATTTCAATTTTGAAAATATACTTAAAAAGAATGTCAAATCTATAGTACCCAATAACACTTCAAACAGAATGTCAGATCTGAAATACCCAGTAACACTCCAAACAAATCAAAATACCAGTAGTTGTACAGGGTACTAGCAGGTCTTACAATAAGAGTCTTTGTTTAAAGAAAGGATGAATATTTCATCACTGGAGCAACTACAACCATCTCAACCTGAGTAAAAGGAAATAAGTTCATGCAATTTACCATTAAATCATCATAATCTCTTGGCATGTAGAAAAATTCAAATTGATATAAATTTATTCCCCCTCCCTCTTTCTTGATAGTCATCACTTATTGAATTTATGTCATATGAATAATAATGATTTAATGGTATATGGGAAAAGGAAGAGGAAATGTTTCATTCTAGGGCTGAATGATGTTCTGGTGTAAATCAGCCTTCTAATGCAACAGTATTTTTTACGTTGATTTTAATTGGATGTCAAAATTTTCATGGCATCAAATACATGTTTGATGCAGCTGGAGAAATTGCCCACACAGTTATGTTTTTTCCATATTTAAAAAATATCAAGATTTAATGTAGTTATATTCATTTGCATTAGAATGGAGTTATTGTATTAGAAAATTTGCCAACATTGATTTTGATTTGATGGTTGCAAATATCTGTTTACTGGGTCCATGGACAAGTAGACAGTAAACTCTATTTGCGACTATCACATCATCCATTGATGCTGGCAAATCTTTAAATACAATACTGTTAACTTCCAATTATATGTTAGCAATTGGTCATGTAAATTCAAGTCCTTTAATTCACTCATTTAATTTAACAAACCTTTTTCTCATCCTCTGCCCTTTGCTATGTTTGCAAAAATAAATGAAACATAAAAATTATTCAAGAAAGGGCAAATTTAGAACAATACAAAACATCTTATTTCATGTAACAGATATGAAGTATTACCATACCAAAAATAAAAAAATTATCAACTGATATTGTTATATATATTTTTATTTTATCTAGGTTCAAATATTTTGTAATAAGTATGTTACAGTGGTAAATATTTGCAAGGATCTAATATTCAAGTCACCCAAAACCTTTACAGATATGAAAATTAAGACTAAATAGAATTTACAACAATATTTAAGTACAACAGCAAATTTTCTGAATTGCATGAGTAAACTGCTAAATTCTGAACTTAGAGAAAATGCACCTCTATACAGCAATTCATTTTTGCCACAGGTAAAGAAAAATTTGATGTACTAGATTGTTACTTTAAAAATCAGCTTAAAATAAGTTATTTTCAATTAAGCTAATTGACAATAAAATCATTATCACATGAATACTGAACAAAATGTAGAAATTTATGTCAACATTGATTTGATTTTTATATTCATTAAAACATACAATAATTCTGTAATTTTTCAAATCTATGTCCATTATAAATGAATTCAGCCAGCTAATCAAAATTCACTCAAAATATACCAAAATTTTAAACACACATTGCACATATAATTAGCTAAAAAACCTAACGTTTTATTCATTATTTTCCCTTATTGTATTATGTTTATTTAAGCTTTTTCAAACAATGGGTACTGAAGACAGCATGCAGTTAGCCAATATAAAATTTAATCATCAATTTAATTAATAATAAATGCAGAACTCTTTTGGGCCAGAATTATCTGGATAATGCATAGTTAGATCCATCTCAATCAAAACCAGGATCTATAACCCATAAAATCAACTAATCGCTTAAAATGACAAATGAACCTTAATCATAACATGACAATTTCAACCAAGACCTGCAACTGGTAACTGGAGAAGGAAGATACCAAAGGGAGAGAAAAAAGTCATAAGGCGGATATATATAAAAACCAATGAATAACTAATAATTTGAAAAATCATCCTTTATCATAACCTAACAACCTCAGATATGATACAAAATAGGAAAATCAACTAACATGTCACAACCACAAATCAACTTTGATCACAACCTGAAAATCCCAGATAGAACACAAAATAGGAAAATTAACTAGTATGTCATAACCACAAATCAACTTTGATCATAACCTGACAATCTCAGGTAGGATACAAAATAGTAAAATCAACAAGTATGTCAAAACCACAAATCAACTTTGATCATAACTTGACAATCTCAGGTAGGATACAAAATAGTAAAATCAACAAGTATGTTATAACCACAAATCAACTTTGATCATAACCTGAAAATCCCAGAAAAAATACAAAAAAGGAAAATCAACTAGTATGTCATAACCACAAATCAACTTCGGTTATTACCTGATAATCTCAGGTAGGATAAAAAAACAGCAGAATCAACTAGCATGTTATAATTAAAATCAACTACTGGATAAAGACATACTGTCAATATCAAAACTTCTAATCAGAATCTGAAAAACAACTTAAACTCAAATCATATTTACTAATAATCTTGAAGCTTGACTTATAACAATTAGAATCTTAAATCAAAAGAATGTCATATTTGGTCCCAATCTTAAGAAATCAGCAAGATGAGATCAAAATCTAAACTCTGCAAGGTATTAGTTAGTCTTAAAATCAATTAGAAGCTAAATAAGATCTAACAATAACATGAAGCACAACCATCCTAAAGCTGGTATGAATCAGTTTCTTAATGGCAACAGGGCAATACACACATATATGGCCAAAACTGACCACCTTATAATGACATCAACCCAATGATTAGCCTATATAAAGCTGAAAACAGTTAAACTGACATTATTCCAGCATTATTCTGGTTTACCTGTGCATCCTCAGCCTGTAAAATATCACCACCATTTGTTCACATTTTAGTTAGGTATTATCAATATATTGCAAATGATGTTGGTAATCTTGCAGGTTGACATGAGAGATATTTAAGAACAATTCAGGAAGTGGCCTATGAGAGAAAACAAAATGCCAACAAGAGACCTAACATAGACTGCATTAACTTATCACACAGATGATGTTTCATGATGTTATTTGACAAGTGAATTAAGATATGATCTGCTTCAACAGGAAACAAGATAATGCAGCATGATGGATCATATGACAGCAAAATGTACACAAGGCAAAAGCAATTACTCTGTTGTTCCATCAAATTGTACCTGGGTTCAAAGAGTACATACACAAAATTTAGTAAATGAAAATCCTTATCAAAACAGGAACTGTCTTCCATTTTGGTTAAATTTTTTTTTTTCCGTAAGTTTTAGGTAACACCTCTAAAATAATAAATTTTGATGAAAACAGCGAAATATTTAAATAAAGAGTTAATCAAAATTATGGAAAATTAGCACTATAGACTTACTCCAGTCTCTACTGAATATTTGCTCAAATCTGTTTCTTGTCAGCGTTGGATATTAAAAGAAGCAATATTTGATTGCTTCAGAAGCAAATATGTCTTGATATCTCTTAGAAATAGTTTCATGTTAAAATTTATAAAATTCATTGATTTCTGTCAATTAAAATCTCACAGCAATTAAAAAATCAAGATCTTTTATTAGATCAATTGTCCCGAGGAAAAAATACTGACAGCTCAAAGATATATGAAGAGTTTATTCTCACTGAATTATAGATCTCTCATTGAATTATTGGTGGACCTTGTCTTGCATAGCATTTCTGCTGTTAATAGTTTATCTATTATTATAGTTTGATATAAATTAGAAATTTCCCACAAGTCCTATATTTTAAAACAAAGTTCAGCTGTGCCTACTACCAAAATTGGCAGAAGATGTCAAAAGATATTAACAGGGTGAATCACTGTTTCAGGAACTGTTTGGCTGGGATGTCATAAGTGCAGTCCACATAGTTTGATTTAATGAACTAAAATATAACTATGACAGAAGCAAAGTGATGGCAATATTTGAAGCAATTCTATGTCAAAAATTGAAGCATTAATTTTAATGCTCATTGTTCAAGTGATCTTTAACTTTTTAAATATTTTTTTTTAATTGTATCATAAAATTATCAGGGCATGTAAATTTAGTCTTGTTTGAAATTACTGGCAACCACCAGTTTAATTTGGTGCAGTTTCATAAACTTATTCAAGATAATGTCACTCAATGTGGTTGTCATCACACAAACTAGTCTTAAATAACAGTTAATATATTCAAATCAATTTCCCAAAGAAAAGACAATTTTATGAGGAGGACAATAAAATCTCTCAAAATACATGTTTTTTTTAACAATATCTGATTTCAGTCACTTTAGTTAGTGTTTGGACATGACATTAAAATTAAATATATAATAAACATGTTTTTGTGTAATATTTGATTTAAAAAAAAAACAACAAAATACACACATATATAAATTATGCACATTAAAGAAAGTCTGATGCAGGATAACATCTGACTGAAAAAACCCATCAAAATGTACACTTTCTATATTAAATCTAGACAAGTACATTGTACAAAAAAGTCTTAAAACCAACCTTATTCCTCTAGTAGCATGAAGCAGCAATGAATAGAAAAAAATATATGTTATTTTCATTTATATGACATCATAAAATAAAAATATTGATCCCCTTCAGGGATAGCATTAAATTCAATATTCATGGACTTAATGTTTGTCATCTTAGAATAAAATATTGAACCCCTACAGGGATAGGACAACATTCAATATTCATGGACTCAATGTCTGTTGTCTTGGAATAAAAAATGATCCCTATACAAGGATAGGACCACATTCATTATTCTTCAATATTCCTGGACATAATATTTGACATCTTAGAATAAAACAGATCCCCTACAAGGATAGGACCACATTCAATATTCCTGGACATAATATTTGACATCTTAGAATAAAACAGATCCCTTACAAGGATAGGACCACATTCAATATTCATGGACTTAATGTTTGTCATCTTAGAATAAAATATTGATCCCCCGACAAGGATAGGGCCAGATCCAACATTCAAGGACTTAATGTTTGTCATCCTAGAATAAAATATTGATCCTCTACAGAATAGGACCACATTCAATATTCATGGACTTTATGTTAGTCAACTTGGAATAATTATTGATCCTCTACAGAATAGGACCATATTCAATATTCAGAAATAATTTATACAGTACAAATAACCTGAGAAATTTAATGAAACATTTTCTATCAAAGTTCATTGATTGTTTACAAGTGATAAACAATAAACTTTCAAAAAATTTCCATTGCAAATTTCGGTTAACCACAGCAATAATAAGAGGACAAAATAATTCAACCACATGATCAGTGCTTTTCATGTTGTAAAAGTTTGCATTTTCTGGCTGAACCATCAATGTAATCAGATTAATTAAACTTAAATTTATCCTCTTTTTTCTTCCTTGCAATGAAGCTTTCAATACACAATTACCACAATAAAATGCTCTGAACATAAAAATTCAATTAATTCTGAACATAATGTTCTGTCCTGCAAAGTTACTAACACTTACCAGAGACAAATCCCAGTAAATAATTAATGAAATTACAGTAATATAAAAGTTTAATGGACTAGCCTGGCTAAAATATCTGAATTAATTAGAGAATTGGATTGGCATTTACAGTTCCCAATATGCTAGTCTATCCCATATATATCCAGACCTTCATTTTAACCATGGTGTGTATCTAATGTTAATGAACTTTCAATGACAAAAACAATTTACATTCTAATACCAAATTATTAATCTAATTTGTAAAAAATTTATGAAAAAAAGGTTTATAAAATTAGGAGATGTGGAATGATTGATTGGTTGTTTGTTTGCCTGGGGTTTAATGTCACTTTCAGTTCACAGTCAATATTTCAGTCATATCGTGGGGGTCAGTTTTACTGGTGGAGGAAGCTGGATGGCCTGAAGAGAACCACCCACCTTGGGCAAAAAATGCAACCTGTTATTGTATGGTACAACCCACGCTGATAGGCAAAAGACTACAGTGATCTGTACAGGTAAGTTAAAATCAACAACCTAGACCACTCAGCCACCCAGCCCATATGAAAAAGAGGAACAATTCTATCATTGTGCCTATGTCTTAAAAGTTACAGAAGTCAAAGAATCCAGTAATTGAAATGCAGATATTTTTTACATGTTGAGTGTTTAGATTCACAACATTAGTAAAGTTTGACATTGAAAGATATTATTTACCTTTTACAATTATTCTGAATCAGATTTTAGTTTAAAATTTAACATTTAGGTCACAAGAAATATATTTTTTTTTGTACTGGACCAAACTATGTTAACTATGTAACTATGTTAATAGATGTAAAGAAAGGAATCTGAAGAAATCAAAGGGCAAAAAATAATAATTACTGTATAAAAGTTACATATAACAACATGCACATTGAATAAGATTAAACCCAAAATATAAATGCAAGCTGCTGAAAAGTTGTATACTGAAAATATCTACACAAAAAGCCAGGTGATATGAAGCAAAAATCTGTTGACAAAATACTGAAAGCTGTCACTGAGAGGAATCTAATAAAAAATCACATCAAAATCTGAGGAAAAAATAAAATCATCCCATATCCCACAAAATAAATTTTTGGGAAATGTGAATGCATTTAGGAATTTAACCCCTTTTATCTTTAAAGCAGTGCAAGATACAAAAGAAAGTATTTAAAGGTATTTTTTTTCCATTTTCCAAAGGAGTCTAATGAAAAAACATAAATCCTATGATAAACCAGAGTTTTTGTAAATTTGGGGATGGCAATTTTTTCATCTGCTCTTTAATCAAAAATGGTAAAAGCAAGTGTGTCCATTAATTTGTTTTGTTTTGTTTATTTGGAAAGGAACACATCAAAATAGAATATTGATTAAAAAAGAATGCTGGAAAAATATTGAAAACCCCATTTTGGTCATATACGGAAAGGGAGGGGTTGGAACTAGCAAAATCAATCCAACTTAACATTTCATACTAGGGATCAATGTGTCAAAATAATATATTCACTACAACAAAAGATAAGTGGTGGAAATTTTTGTGTCCACAGACAGAAGATGCTGCTGATATTGCCATAACATAATATGACCACAAACTTTTTGTGCTTATATAGAAATGTAAAAAAGTGATTTATTGAAGAGGTGGCCTTCCATACATGACCAAAGGTTTAATAACAGTGACTCAAAGTTTTCAACTCTGGTATATGGAAACCCCCTGGACTCTGCTATTTACATAAACTACATCCATTGCGGCCTTTCTTAGAACTGTCCTAGAAAAAAAAAACTTTGAAAAAACTCAAAATTTGTGTATTTTCCTTTGGGTGCCCCTGCTTGTCGCTGGATCAGACCCGTGCTCCCCTGCCTTTTCATAAAGTGATTACCCATACAAGCTTTTTTGATCTATAACCAAAAGTTTGCAAATATATGAAAGCAATGCATTCCTAAACATTTATTGAACATTCTAAGGGTAAAATAAATTGCATATAACATGAATTTTTCGGAGTTTACATGTTTATGTATTTACTTTGAAGGTTTGCGCTAAACTACTTGAAAGCATGACATCCTCACTATCGATGTACAAATTATGTGGCAAAAATCCAACTTTTTAAAAATCATGGTAATAATAATGGTTGTATATTAAAAAAATAGGTAAAAATTTTAATATTTCACATGTGTTAAATATGCACCTCAGCAGGTGTGTGTATTTAGACAAAAATAAACAATGAATAAGGGCCTGTTCACACTTTAAAAGTTACTCTGCATTGACTCAGGTAAATGAAGCTTTAGTCACTAGATTAAAGTTAATTCGGATCAAGTTAATCTGGATTAAACTGTAATGTAAATGGGGATTAAATCTGACATCATAATCAGTAATATGCTACTTCTTTTGAAAACTGTGTGTTCAGTTTAATCCAGATAAGTAAAGCCATTAAAAAAAAGGCTGGTGTGAATACATTGAGTTACCTGTATTTTGTTTAACTTGATCTGGATTAATTTTAAGCCTAGTGTAAACATGCCCTAAGAGCCATATGAGTTCAGGATAGTGGATTAGGAACAAGGGTGTAGGGAACTTGTGCTCAACTTATTTATAAGTGCACTGAAAAAAAAAACATTGTCTGATCTACCTCCTCTTCCTAAATAAAGGTTTGCATGGAAATAATATTATACTTATAACCAGACTTAAATTTAAACATCAAGTTTTATCAATGAAGAATCAATCAAGCACACGCTTATTCGGACCAAAGTTTCAAACATTATATTTTTATATTATTGTAATAAAGACTGGATATAAGACATTTAAGCTTTAAAAAGTAAAAAGCTAAGCTTATTTTTTTTGCTATTGGGCATGCTTATCACGTTTATATAGAAATTCTGCTATGCTGAGAAAGTTCTATGAAAGCAAGCCTAGTAACAAAACTAATGGTCATTAGCTCTAGATAAATATAAGCATGCACCACATGCTTCCCCTGAATTAAGAAACTAAGAGTGCACTACTGAACAGCTATCTTGTTATAATAGTTAAAGCATAAAAATGAAAGCTTTGATTTCATATGGAAAAATTGACAGGAATGTAGTTTTCAATATTGAATGGCATTTCACTTTTACTCCTAAGTTTGTATTTTGTATAATCTTTAAGTTGATCAAGATCCACAACACAAAAATTTCATACATTTATTCCAAAATTTTGTGTGTTCATCTCTACACTGTTAGTTTCTTGGGTGAAGAAATTTCTGATACATTTTGTCAGTGAACACTGAACTGATATAGTATAATGGAAGATGCAATACCAGAGGTCGTGCACCAAAAAGCCACACCTGAAAATTTATTTGAACAAATGATTAAATTCATATGATCAATAAACTTAATGACAAGTGAAACTATCAAAACAAAGCTGCAAGAATAGCATTTTAACTAATAAAGGATGTAAACTTGTGAACTATAATAATTTATACAAGACTAAATATATAGTTGCTAAATTAGTTAGAGTTAACATGACTGATGAATGTTCAATTAGTTTCTACAAATTTAAAATGGAGGTTTGGAAAATGAACAAATGTTGTCATTCCATAATTGTAAAGAACAATTTGCAAGCTTATAATGATAAAAAACAAAACAAAATTCTACTTAAAAATAAATATGATATAATGTATATTATATTTGGCATACCTTCCCTGCACTGACAGCCTCTTCTTGGTATGACATAGCCACTACAGCCAACATCAAGTTAATCAAGTAAAATGATCCAAAGAATACAACAATAACGAAAAACAACACATTCCATGGACCTGATGCTCGGATGATCTGAAATACAAAAATACAAGAAATCTATTTTTTAATAGTCCAAGTTTCCTTTTAAAAATTAAAATTTAGTATTCTGGTTCCCAGCTACCAGAAAGTATTATGAAAAGTTTCCATGGAAATTATTGTTAAAACATGCATCAATTTCTGTTGTAGATAAATAGCTTAAGCTTTAATTTTTAGTGTTTATGAAAGAAGATGTTGAGGGTAAATACTAAACTACTTGCTTTGCATTAAAGTATAGGGAAAAGTTAGGTTTTTCTCTTTGCTCATACTTACGTCATGTGATGTACTTACCACAAAGGAAGAACTCTTACAAAATTTTGATTTTTGACCAAACTTGGACTTCCAGAAAGAAGTTTTTGAAAAGGGCTATATGCTTCTTAGTTTCAAAATCACATAATTTAGGTTTATCAAGTATGTAAACAAGCAATCAGTGTTATCTAAATACATTCATTTGATATCTGTTTTCACTATTTTACTGTAAATGCAAATTTAGGAATTAAGGAGATATGAAACTTATTTTAGTAATAATTAGATTTTCAATTCTAATATGAAGACCTTCATTGGTCATATAAGCAAGTGGTGTTAAAATGGAAACAAATGCTTAACTCAATTGAGTGTAAATACTATTGAAATTATAATTTCACAATTTTACCTTCGTTAGACATACATTTCAAACAAACAAAATAGATTTCAACAGGAAATTTTAGTGCTTTGGATATTCATTAAATACATTAACTATCATACAAGTTTATTGTTTTTCCAGATATTTCATTGCCAAGTATTAACACTTTGCATCATCTTTTTGAACAAAGAAACCAAAATAGCCAATAACAAACTGTCATGAGGTTCATTGGGTCACAAAAATGTTCCATTTTGTCCTATTAGAATTAGAATAATTCTCTCAGGTCATGCTCTTTGCTCATTTCAAAGATAGCCATTATATTTGTCAGTGTTGTGCACCTCCCTAACACATGGTGTAGAAGAAGGACAAATATATAGTCTACCTATGTTAAAATGAGCATAGGGCATACCTTGTAAGTATTACTTCCTAATTTTTATCATAGATGGGTTAAAATTGAATGCAGGATTGAATAAGGTAAAATATTACTAGCCCATTAAGCTAGTTTTTTTTTTTTTTTTGATATAGCAGTTGAAAATTTGGCGGTAAATTGGTCTTTCTCGATCCTTCATAGGATTTGTGTTGTTAATGTTTTTATCTCTGATACCAAGAGGTGAATCTTGTTTCATGCCTATTTAACATTATGTTATGCACATTTGAAAAGAAACGTGTAGTATATGGTTAGAAAAAAATAATTATCCAATTGAAAAAAAAGAGTAAAAAGCTAAAATCTTACTGCAATATCTCTATAACTAAGAATTCATGTATTGTATTGTATTAAAAGTGTTGGTAGGATAGAATCTCTACATATGTTTCGTTTACAGTCTGGGCAGTATATTTCACATTACCTTGTTGTAGCTGTCTTCCCAGAAGTCTAGAGTAATCAACTGGAAGGATGTCAACATGGCCCAACCAAAGTGGTCAAAACTGGTGTAACCAAAATTGGGATTTTCTCCTATGTCAGGCAAACATGTGTATCCAGCATTACATTGACTGAAATAAAAAAAAAATTTTTGTCAAGGAGAACTCAAGGGCTTAATAATATTATCTATGAAGAAGATTGATAATATAGGTAGTATATATAAACATTCAAAGAGATCTTCTGTCCTAAAATTAGACAAATTTTCTCATTTGTAAATTCCCTGTTTTTTTCTCATGATTGGAATGCATTTTCTCTGAAATTTTCTTCCATGTATATTGCTTTGGTATGAACTGCCGTACATGTGAAAGTAGATAATATGCACTCAAGATGCTTAAAGGTTAATTGAAATGGACAAAATTCATGTTTAAGTTTAAAGGTAAATGAATTCTTCTTGGGACCAAACTTTAGAAATAAAGATGATGACATTACAAAACTATTTAAATATGACTGCGAATATTAAGTAAAGAATCAAACTCATAATCACTCTTGATAATTTGGAAATGAGAAGCATGTAAAGTGTGCTTGATATGACAAACTAGGATAAAGTTAAAACAAATGTCTGGGGAGGGAAAAAGTCAGAAAAATTTAATTTCTGATCAAGTGACATTAATGTTTTCAACAAGTGACTAACAGTAATATAATCTTAAAAAACTGACAAAAGGTTACAGTGATATTCTTTGTTAATGTCAATGACAATAGTTGTTAAAACCCATATAAAGGGTGTTAACAACATATGAAAAACAAAAGATAAACAAACATACTCCTGTTATGTGTTTGTTGTTGACAAGTAAAATTACAAACTGAGAAAAATAGTAAGACATTGGATTAAGATTTTTTCTGACTTAGAATAACAAGAAATAAGAGTGAAAAAGATAGCAGCTACGACAAAAATCTTCAGATCTGTGGGACATTACAAAAAAAAGCTTAATTACAAATAAAAAAAAGACAAATTAGAGTGACTGTCTATTACATGTTCACTTGTATAAATGTTTTTCACAACATTTCTTCTTAATGCATATTTGCATTTACATGACATTGAAATATGTTTGAAATTTTTTAGCCAAAACTATGAAAGATAAGAATTTAAGATATTTTGATTAGAATCATGTAAGCAGAGTTGAATGTTTATGTAAACCTATCATAAGATGGCCACACTACAACACATAAATCTTGTTTATTTATCTTTTTTTATATAAAAACTATATAAGAATCACATATGTCATTTGTTTTTATTTTGACAAGGACCTTTTAATGGGTTCCCTGCCTTACTATAACTTGGAACAAAAGCTGAAGTCAAAATATTCCTGAAATAATTATTCCCTTATTTTCAATAGGATACCTAGTACATTTATGACATTACAGGTGTAACATCTTGACCACAAATTGAAGTCTGACATAGTTTTTATTGGATATTTGTCAAGAAACGTGGACTTATCTTACTGGAATCTTGATATAACAATGTGACTACAAGGTAACACACTATATATCCGAGATATTAGAGATACATAAATTACACTTTATCTGTGCACGATATTCTTTACTAACTGGAATCATTGAAGGACATTAAATTGTTTGGATAAATATCTACAAAATCATCCTAACAAGGGTCAAATTTGAAATTAGATTACATATCAAATTAATTACTAAACATCAAAGTAAATTTAAATTATTGGGGTAAATCTCAAAGAATGTTTTATAAATAAACTTCTGTCGTAGAAAAATAATTTTTGGCACAATTTCTAACATTTAGAGTTGTTACTAACTATTAATTGTGAAATTAGAATAAATAATTAAAATGGGCTTTAGTGTAATAGTTTCAAATGATGTTAAATAAGATTACAGTATAGATAAGGTTATGATTTAATTGACACATCAGTAAAGATATTCTTAAGGAGGTCTATCCAAAGTCTGTAATTATCATTAGATTACATAATTCAAGATGGATTAACAAGGAAATATAAAATACTGCATTGTTAGCATTTGCTTATCATATCTCTATAGTACAGGAAAATCCTCAAATTTCAAGATTTCATGAACAGTCAGTAATCTCCAGTGGAGTAAATTAAAATCTTCAAATATGAGCTTTGGCTAGAAATTTAAAGGCTGATCTACAATTAATTCAAGGACATGTGACAAATTCACTTACTACTAAAACAACCAGAAAAAAAGAAACCAGTTGTCCAAATAGAAATTTTTTCCTTCATGCTGTCCATACCTTTTTTAATGATATTTTTACACTAAATCCAGTTAGACGTGTTTTGATTGATGTCTTAGCTTAAGAAAACCAGGTTTTTAATCAACTGTGTTTGTATTTTCAACAAGCTGTCAGAAACAGAAACTTTTCGAGGTCAGAACAGTTTGTCTCTTGTTTTATTCATGATTGTCTGTATAGTATACTATGTATCAACTTCAAAAGTTCAATCTTATGCAGTTGGTTTTTTAAGTTTACTTAAGTGTTCTTTTGTCACACCCCTAGCATAGGTTAGGGGAAGGCTTGAGTACTCACTAACATGTTTAAACCTTTACATTTTGGATGGCTGTATCATGTACAATCAAACACATCTCATTATTCTGTATCAAGTGCCATAAAATCTGTTACAAGAAATTCAGTTTGATTATTATCTGACTGATCAAAATTTTAAATTATTGAAGGTTTCCGAAGGATCCAAATAGGACTTACAATGTGACTATTACTTACCCTGAACCACTGGCATTACCACATATTACATAATCACCATCACTTTCATACCAGTTGGCTGAAAAAATATCTCATTCTTATTACACTTGTTTGATTGGCTTCAAAAAGTTTTTATTTTAATCAAAAACCAACTTAGGTGCTTCGCAAGCGCAGCATGATATGACCGCAGCACATTGAAATGTGAAAGAGAACAAAAGATCCTTTGGTAAGTGTGGACACAGTATTTTGTTGGACACAATAATGTGCTGGACACAGTAATGTGTTGGACACAGTATAGAGCT
>JAULBM010288070.1:0-16001 GCA_032357055.1 Geukensia granosissima | reverse complement strand
GACCCGGCCGGGGATCGAACCCACGACCTTCCGCACTCGAGGCGAGCACGCTAACCATTACACCACCGAGGCGGTTTTGGCCTTTGTATACTGAGCCAGTTTCTGTCCTATCCATTTACATAGTCTTGATATATGTATTCTTTAACAAAAGCTTTCTTAATAAAAAAAAACCGGCAATACGTGAAAAATGATTCAAAGAACAGAAATGAATTCATATATTAAATTAAATTTAAAATTATTTTAAAAGTGATTTTGTCTGTATTTTTTAGAAAATTTTTAAAATTGCAAAAATTAGTATATAAGATACTGTATCAGTACGTTTCCCTTATTTCACACTATAGGCAAGATGCAAGACAATTATTAAAGTTACGTTTTCACCGGATTCACCAGGTTCGAGGACACCAGGTAGGTATATAATTTACAGAACTATTTGTTTTTCACTAATTATGAGAATAAGCTCTAACTTTTAATACATTTTGGTTTGAAAAAAAAAATCTTTTGGATAATATTGAAGATTTCCTGGTCTTGCTGGGCATTTGAAAATTTAAACTAGAGGCAGTAGGTGTCTACGTCCCATAGGTGGGTGTAAAATAACCATGACACATGTAATGAGTTTTTAAAAGAAAGTCTGTAGGATTCAATTTTTATTTGCTTTAAAGTAAATAAAATCTATACACTTAAATCAAATCTTCATAAAGTCATCAATTTGGTATTGATAAACTCACTCAAGCAGAATTTTTATCAGATGTCAAAGTTGACCATGTCAATGAATAAGTTTAAAATAAATTGCTATCTTGTTTGTCTTTTTTCTTATGTCAGATTTCTGTATTTATGCAAAAGGAGCCAAGGAGAGTTTTTGCAGCCTAAATGACCTAAACAAATCGTACAAATTCTTTATGGATCCATCTATTGCACAGTACGGAGTTCCTGCAGGTAGGCGTACTTTTGAAATAATTCTCATTTTACATTTACCTTGACATTCTCTACTCTTTGCTTTGTCATGAGCAAAAGTAACGTGTTCAAGGTTTAAAGCCGGCGCAGACTGCTACATGTTTCGAGTTTCTCATGAGGACATAAATATTACTTGTTTTGAAAATAATTTAAGGTTTTATGTCTTGTTAACAAAAAACGCAAAGATCACTTAAATACCTTTTTGAGAATAAAAAAGACAGGAAGTGAGGTTTATTAATACAAATACTATGAGAATAGCAATTGAAATAACCAGCACTCCTGGTCGAATTATCGAGTTAAATTTCTGTTCCTTATTCTACATGATGTATCAGACATGTCGGGGCAATAAAAAATGTCAAAATATTTTAGCATAGTTTTCTTCCATAGTATAATTCTACTGAACCAGAATCCATGTTTATATTGTATAACTATTGCTGTAAACATACGTCAAGGAGTAACAACCCTTAAGCAGCACCAAATCTAAGAAAATTGGCAATCCAAACATAGTAGTAGCTTGTATCATATCCATCAAAATTTAGGCCACTCGATCGCTCGATCCTTAAATCATAGATTCAAAAGTTCAGAAAACTTAACTCGCTTCATTTTTTATCACATTTTATCACAAAACTTTTTCTACATATTTAAATAAAATATTTTCCCTCTCGCTCCTAAAAATATACAAAAAATATGAAAAAAGTTATAAACTGCTCTTTCCGCATCAATTTTGAAGCTTTCGCTTCATATTTTACCACTTTCAGATAAAAAAATTAAAATTAAAATATTCGCTCGCTCGCTCGCACCTAATTTTAACATAAAAATCCAAAATACTAAAAATTAATTTGGTGTGGCATTAGGAATCAACATCCTTCATAATTAATGTTTGTTTTTAGTTTTATATGTAAACTATGTGTCATGTTCCGTTCTTGAGATATGATGTCTTTCGACTAATCCACATTTTTGAAGTAACACGATTTTCTAAAGCTTTACCGCATGCAATAAAGGACACTGTAGCCTTTCACCTATAAGGCGTGAGTTCTCCCCTGATTTTGTACCATAAAAAACCGGTTTGAGTTTAACTCGCATCGCACGTGAATAGGTTTGTCAGTTACCTGCCTAAGGTAGGTGGTTCTCTCCGGGTACTCCGGCTTCCTCCACAAGTAAAACTGACCGCCGCGATATGACTGAAATATTGTTGAAAGTTGCGTTAAACCCCAGTCATACAAACAAACCGGTATAAAATTTCAATTTCATGAATGACAATAAATATCTTACCACTCTCGTGAATACAAATCCGTTCCTGTACCGGTTGTGACTAACATCGATTGTGACTATACACCACCTTTGTTAACTGAGTTTCACGACTTGTGCCCCTAGTGGAGCAGGAGTTGCTTACCCCTCCGCATCAGCTTAACTCTCCCTGGATTTCTTTTTTGGAGGGTTCGTGCTACTCTAACTTTAGTTTTCAGTGTAGTGGTGTTTGTTCTATGTTTGTCTTTCGTTTCATTTTGTTGGCATTCCAACTTAACTATTTCTGTCTGCCCCTTGGTATCTTCGAATTCCTATTCATACAAGACTAGGATAATGATATTTTGTTAACTGTCATAGATTTAATCAAATGTATTTAAGAGTGTTCATATAATAAACCAGTTCTCCCTATATATCTTTAAGAATATGTTATTTGAGTTACAATTTTACGTTTCATAATATTTAGGCAGATCATGCAACAGCTGTTTAAAGTATCCGTAAATGTTGGATACATTTACTCAAAAATAAAAAATATACAAAATTTTCTTTATTTCATTTCAAGAATAAACGAGAAAAAAATACAAAAAGGGGTAGATATCTGCAAAAATTAAAAAACAAAACAAGCACACGACAATAAGTTACATGTATATCTAAAACACGTGTGCCACGAATACCAATAGAAAAAATGTCTATAACAAATCAGTCACGTAGCATTCATTGGCTCAGCAAGACGTGCTGTCATGCTGGTAAATTCGGCTGTTAGTAACACGTGCTGGCATGAAGTAGTAACGAACCTTTAAACAAAAACCAATAGTGCAATGAACTACTGCCAACCATTCCTGTCGCAGTGCATTACTTAAAGAGACAATTACGGAAGACGAACCCGTTCTGCACTCTACGGCAAGGTTTTGACTTTAAAAAATGCCATTAATCTTCATAAAGTCAAAGAAGGCAACATGTCTGCTACAACATCTAGCTACAACAACGAAAGATGTCGTCCAAACAAATCACAATTTAACACTCCTTCCAGACCAAATATTTTTCGTCAGAAAAAAAGTCCCGCAGGGACCGTCCGACAAATTATGTGTGTAGGACGTTGACGCAAACGATCCATTATCACCATCTATAGCACTTCCTAAAATATGGAAAAGTCAAAAAGCTCTGCGGTGTTTTTAAATAGCAGACAAAATACTCAGATCCGAACAAATTGAAATAGAAAGCAAAATTCAGCAGTAACAAGTCTTCTACTGCGTGTGATATTTATCGAAGACTCTCCATAACTTTCAGGGTTGGAATTTATAAATATACCGCAAATTCACAGTCAAAAGAGGCAAGACAAAACAAAAGGAGTTGTACTTTAGACAATGTTAAGTCGTTTACATTCTTTAAAGGACAAATACTGTGGTTATCAAACAATTCACTAAAGCTGTATCTTTTGAAAGCAACATTGGTCAATATGAAATTAAAAAAAAAATAAGGGGTATATATTAAAGGGATTTCGCCCCAACTACGAACAAAACAGAGGGGTTTACAAATATTGAGGTCTCCAAAAGGCCTTCATTAAGGGTAGAATACAACTCGATGTGAAAAGATCTAATTCGCCCCAAATTTAGAATCGTGTAAGTAAAATAATACTGCTAATACCTGAATTATCAAATATATACATGTAAGAAAACATTAAACACAAAAAAAAAACATATGACCTTAATTCCTTACCTGGGACAATCCTTTTCTGTTTATTCTTTATATGTGTTTATTGAAAAAATGTGTTGCACCAGCGTCTTTATGTGCCATTAATATTATTGTTTTACTTGTTGTTAATATCATGTTCATTTAAGGCGTGGTTTTAAACTAACAAAAGTTCAACAATCTGTTTGATCGGTGAGTTTTTTCTATCATGAATTCGTTCATATTACGTTATGTAAAATCCCCTATACTTTCGACGATTTAATGCGTCAAGAAAGATTTACAGACTTTTCCGTTTGATATGATCGACTATTTTTAAATTGCATGATATTAATCATTAAGCAGCATTTCCTACTGCAATTTCCCTCCATCCGCCGTATAATCTGTGTAGTTTTATATTATACCCTTCTTTGCATCACAAATTTACACATTTCAAAGAATTATGCCTAAAAATAAAAGCACATTTCATTACCATTAACAGAAAAAAATAGTTAGCAACTACGATTGTTAAAAAAGAAATTCTCTGAAATTCCAACAATCCTTAAAACCAATTAATTCTTTGGTATGTTTGTTTGTTTAAAGTGGTTTTTTTTTCGACGCGGGAGTTGCCCCACTGAAAAAATTATTTCATTCAAATCGCACCCGTCAATTTTACCTTTGGAGAAAGCCAGAGTGTCCAGAAAGAGAAACTGACCTTTAGCAGAAACAAACCTTATCACGTGCGGTGTGAGTCGAGCGCACCGTTTATGAAGGGTACATAGTCAAGCGCGATGTCACGCCGTATAGATATAGGTTAGAGTAATCTGTACAGATAAGGTTATAATCAAACCAGACCCCTGAATCCTTTGGTAATAAGGACGTAATTGATAAAATCACAGTGTTTTCTGAGAACAGTTTTGTTCGATTTTTTAGTAAGAAGAAAGGAGAAATCGCAAATCGACATCCTGATCCAAGGATACACAAGTCAATCTTTCTTCCGGTTAATCTGAGCAAAAACCTTTTATATGTGGAATTTTGGCCAGATTGGCATACATGAATAAAGTGTTTATGTCTTTGATTAGACAGTTTCAGATCGGGTGTCAGTATAGCCTTTGGGATCTGCCATTTACATAAACTACGTTCACTGTGATGGTTCTTAAGTGTCCTCTTTCAGTGACGAAATACACGTCAAAACCCCAAAAACTAGTGTTTTTTCTCTTGAGTGCTTCCTTTTGTCGCTGTGTCCCGCCGTCCAACACCTCCACCAAACCATGGGATTAATATCTGTTATCGGCAGAAATTAGATCGTTTGCCTGTATCATTTGTTATTATTTGCAAAAATAATTATGAAAAGTGTGTAATCCTTAAAATAAATTCACCGATCTTAAGTAAAAGAATAATCCATTAAACTAGTGCCTTTTTTATTCATTGTGACAGTTTTTGAGTGAATTTTGATATTTTGACCTGTAGACCGTATTTCATCACGTTCTCAACTTATAAGATGTTTTTATAGAAATTTAAAAAAAATAAAAGTTCGTTATTTTAAATAATAGTAAAGTAGAAACGTTGACTTAACCTTTATTTTAGATGTTATGATAGTTTTATTACATTTTTTCAACGCGTCAATAAGTAATTCGGTGATGAGCATGCCTGATATAGGTTCATAAGTTACATGTATTTCTTAAACAGGTGTTCAAAAAATACCAATATAGAGAATAAATATCCATAACAAATCAGTCACGTAGCAGTCATTGACACAGCAAGACGTGCTGTCGTATAGGTAACTTCGACAGTTAGTACCACGTGCTGGCATGGAGTAATGACGAACCTTTAAACAGAAACCAATAGTGCAGTGAACTACCAACCAGCTCTGCTTAAGTGCATTACTGAAAGACACAATTACGAAAGATGACTAAATGCACGAACCCCGGTCTACACTTCAAGACAAATTGATGGCTCTTAATTATTCCATTAAGCCACATAAAGTCAGAGATGACACCAGGTCCAATATACGACCAACTACAACAAAGGCAGCAGTCGACCAAAACAATCGCAATCCAACAATCCTTCTTGAATATATCCAACGTCAGAAAAAGTTATAAAAACAACGCCGACGCTTTTGACTAGAGAGCACCAAGATGCTGTGAAGTTCACTGCACTATTGGTTGGAACATCGACCCAGTACTAGATGGTAGTTCACTGCACTATTGGTTTGAACATCGATCTAGTATAACCGTCTATAACAAATCTTCAAATAGAAACGGAAATTCAGAAAATTCTGCATTTTTAACTTAATAGAAAAAGTACTAAGATCTAAACAATCTGAAATAGAAAGCAAATCTAGAATAAAAGATTTAAAGTACATGCGATACTTTTCGAAGACTCCGTAATTTCAAAGATTGGTATTGAAATAAACTCATAAAATTCACAGTCGAAAGAGATAAGACAAAACTGCAAGAGTTGTACTCCATACCATATTATGTCCTATAAATTTATTATTGGACAAATACTGCGGTGATAAAACAGTTTACTTAAGCTGTATCTTTTCTAAGCACCATTTGGTAATAAGAAAATGAAAAGATAAAGGATAATTGTCAGAGAGACTGCACTCCAACCATAAGAAAAACAGAGAAAATTAGTCGTTTGTCTTAAGTATTATATTGTAATGTTTAACTTCAATAGATATGTTTCATATAAGACTAGGTTATGATATTTTGAAAACTGTCATGGATGTCATCAAATGTATTTATGAGTAATCATATAACAAACAAATTCTCCCTTTATATCTTAGAAGATTATATTATCTGATTTACAATTTCACGTGACATAATATTTAAGCATGTTCGAGCAGTTGATACATGCAAAACTGTTTCAAATATCCGTCAATTTTGGATACATTACTTCAAAAGCATAGGTTTTTCAAATTAAAAAAAAATACATAGTGTTCTTTGTTTCATTTAAACATCAGCAACAAGAATAAAGCAGGAAAAAGGTACAAAAAGGGGGAGACAAATTAACAAAAACAAGCACATGAGAATAAAAAAACATATATTGTTAAAACACCTGTGCCAAGAATACCAAAAGAATAAATGCCTATAACAAATCAGTCACGTAGCATTCATTAAGACAGAAAGACGTGCTGTCGGACAGGTAACTTCCACCATTAGTAACACGTGCTGGCATGGAGTAGTAACCGACCAATAGTGCAGTGAACTACTTCCAACCAGTCCGGCTACAATGCATTGAGAAAGGTGTGATAACGAAAGATGAGGCTTCATAAAGGAACCTTGTCTGCACTTTAAGGCAACGTTGTGGCTTTTAAAAAAATGTCATTAAGCTTCATAGAGTCAATGACAACAACAGTCCTGATAAACATCTAGCTACAAAAACGACATTATTCGGCCAAAACCAATCACAATCCAACACTTCAGACCAAATATGTCCAACGACAGAAAAGGTTACAGAAACCACATCCAACCCGCATAAATCGCCCGACAATAGAGCATTTATTGCTGTGTAGAACGCTATTTAACATTACCGATGAATAACCACCATGTATAGCACTACTTCTAATATGGACGAACATTCAGAAAGTTCTGCGTTTTGTACATAGTAAAAAAGTACTCAGATCAAATTGGAATAGAAGGCAAATACAGCTTGCGATTCCAATAGAAGACGCTCAGGGGTAGGAATTTAATTTAATACCCGAAATTGACAGTCGAGTGAGACAAGTCAAAAGTGAAGGAGTTATACTCCAGACAATATTTAGTCGTAAAAATTTGTTAATGAACAATTACTTGGTTCATGTAACAGTTCACAATAGCTGTATCTTTTCTAAGCAACATTGGTCAATATGAGAAGAAAAGATAAGATGGAATTGGCAGAGAGACTGCTTCAGTCCGACCACAAGAAACACAGAAGGAATTTACAAATCTAGACGTATCAACGAGGCCTTCAACAAGGATTGATTATCACTCCTTGTAAAAAGCTCTTTATCACCCCAAATAAAAAATCGTTATGCAAAATAATACTGATTTTACCTGAATGATAAAACAAAAACTTAACATTTAACACAAAACCAAACCTATGACCACAATTCCTGACTTCGGATTATTCTTTTCTCTATATTTTAAATTTATATCTAACGACAAAAGGTGTTGTATTAAAGTCTTTGAAATGCTATAAATATCATTATTTTACCTGTTTCCAATATCATGTTCATTTTAGGCGAGGTTTGTATTAACAAATGTCATACAATCAGTTTGATCGGTAAGTTTTTTTTCATGAATTTAATCATATGTCGAATATGATGTTTTTAAAAACAGACATTCAAAATGCGTATGATATAAAAATATTAATTTTTGCGTCAAAATGATTTACCGAATTTTCCGCTTGATATGAATTTTTATCTTTATCAATGATATCAATCTTCAGCATTTCCTGCTGCAACTTCTTACCATCCGTCATATATTCTGTGTAGTTCTATATTATACCCTCTGTTCGTCACAAATATAAACATATATTACAGGATAATGCGCAAAATAAATGCACATTTCTATATCATAAACAGGAAAAAAATAGTAATGAACTTCGATTTTTAAAAGGGAAAGCTACATGTTAATTAAAAGTAATCAAGGACAAAGTAAGGCGAATCTGTGTTAATATCATCCTACATTTTCTGGCTTTCTGATGAACAGGTTGGACCATACAAAATAGGAAAGCCATACTAAAAATACAACAAACAGACATCCAACTTACGACAACCTCTAAAGGGAAACTAGTTAATTTCTTATTTTATTTTAAATTGATTATAAATAAATTAAAATATGCTTGTATGGTTTAACTTAGACGCCTCTTTCAACAAGCTATATCGCGTAGCTAAGGTGACTCATTTTTTCGAATTTTGCTGATTCTGCATTGGCTTAATGGGAGTATAACGAACATATGAGAATATAGTCTGGGAATGCTCAGAATATTATGTCGCTGCCGGCATTTTCATCGTTAGAGGAAGACATGATTACTGGAGGTAAGGTAACTGACAAACAGATGCAATGTGAGTCAACACGCACTTTTTTTGGTATGGCGGTTAAATTTCACACTGTTCTATCCTGCAGTGATGCATAAAGGATAATTCATGTCAACTAACTTTATCAGTTAAGCCTCAATTTCATTAAAAAACGGAACGTTCAACGTAATCCATCAATGTGTAGACAACAGCTGGGTTCGGGACTAAAAGTGGCAACTATGGCTAGCAGTGAAATCCACCTATCTGTAGTAATACAAGTATAAACCCTGTTGTCCTTGGCGACTTGTTTTTGTCTAGCAGTGAAGCAAATATACGCCAACAATAATTAAGAAGTCTGAAATATTATACATAATTCTTTTCATGTTATTTTTTAAAATGTTTATTTAAAAGGTAAGAAGGGTTTTTTTTCTAACAAACTTAATGTACCACTTTTTTTGGGGAAACCAATAGTGGTATAGTAATGCGTCCGATAAACACTTGGACGGCGTTAAAGTTATGACATGTATGACGTCACCATTCACATTTGTCTTATTTCTGTGAAGACCTATGTCAGAACGAGGCCGTCCCAAGACGTTTGGGCGACCTCGCTTTGAAATACACCCTTTTCCCAGGCCTTGATTTCAAGTTAATGCGGAGCTAGCCGCTGAAGTCGAAAACAAGATCATCATTGGTCACCTAGGCTTTCTCCAAGTTTACCTTTCTCATTTCTTTGTTTCAGAGAGTTGGATTGCGTGCTTTAAGTAATTTTTAATAACTTTTTTAAGCAGTACATCTGCGTGTTTTAAATTAAAAATGTCAAGATAAAGCGTGATATGTAAGGATAGTGTCATAAAAAATATAAGAATTTTGAAATCGGATTGCTTGTATTGTCCTTAATAGTTTCCGCATTGAAATATTTGTAATAAAAAACACGTGACGACAACACCTAAAACGTGCCGTATTTAACATCAAAGAAATATAATAGTTTTATTAATAACAATTACATATATCTTCCCTGCTTTCTAAAGGGCAATCTTGTAAACCATTTTGTTAATAAATAGATGTCGTGCATGCTCGATAATGACAAAAATCTATGGCATTTCACAGGTCATGATTTAAGTATTCACACAATTTCAGACCAAATTGAAATTTTTCACCCTTTTTTGGTTCTAACAACTTCAGGAAAATTTAAATGTGCATTTTTAAAGGGTAGGGGTATAATTTCAACAGCCACTGTTTAAGTTTTTTATCCTTTGGCCATGAGCGTACATTAAATTTTATTAACAGAAAATTTTCATATCTCATTGAGTGGGTTTTGGTAAAACAATACAAAAATATATAATTATTTTTGTACAGGGATACAGCTTTCTTCTAGAAAAGAAAATGGTTCCTATAAAAGATAGGATTACTCGACTTGTAAGGAGATGATAAATTCAATTGAGTTTCTTCTTAATAACATGAACGTCAGGTTTTGCGATAAAATTGATCGACAATCTCTACGGGTACCACCTGTGCCCCTTTAATTGAACACTTATTCCTTTATTTTTATGAATCCCACTTTAACCCTTTCACTGCCACAGAAAAATCTGAGGAAAATCGCTTTATTGCCAAGGCATGTTTTTCTGAAGGCAGTAAAGTAAGAGTGACTTTATCAATGGCAAGACGCCATAATATTGGAATATTCCCTAAATTTTGGAAGACGGCAGTGCTTGCAATGTCAACGACGGTGCTTTTAACAGCCATTTTCTCTGCGCTCTTTTAATGCTCTTTATTTCCGATTTTCACGAAACTTTACATTCAAGCGCATAGAGAACGTTAAGTCAATAGCCGGTGCCTAGTTTCTTGTGTAAGCAATAGTTACCGTAGTCTACAAAAATTTCAATAGATCTACAAAGGACCGATTAAGAAATTCAACTTCCGTCCTCGTAAAATGCTTTTGGCAATCTCAGCGTCCTCGTAAATGATGTCTTGACCAATGAAATTCAACCAGAACAATGACGTTCCCAGAATTCCATTGCATTTCTGAAATGGTCCATTAATGTGTGTTATATTTAAGTGTGGTGTGTCAATTGTTTCATTTCAAATCATTTTATTTCAATCCCACTTCATTGCCAAATTTCAGAAAGATTCTTCTTAATCCGATTTTATAGAAAAAATCATTCTTGACGACATCATTACAGTTTATAACCTGTAGTTTTCCAACTGCATCCAAGTTAGCGCAGATTCCTTACTTTAAATTTAAGCAGCAGTTGTCCTTTTCTGGATTTAAATGTTTCTGTTTCACAAGGTAAAATCAAAACTAAAACATTAGAAAAGAGCGACGAGGTCTTATTCCTTATCGCAAATTATCCACTTGCTTGACGGGGACTTCCCGTTGGCTCCTTCGTCCGTTGTATTTATTCCTCAATTTGTCTGTTTTGCCCTTAACAAAAAATAATAACATAATATTAAGATAAAATCTTTTAAAAAAAGTCTGGTTGAATTGATAAATGAATTAATAAAAAGGGAATATATCACCAAAAAAATATGAACTGCAGTAACTTAAACGAACACTTGTTCACAAAATTTTAACAACCTCTAAACTTTGCCTCTGTGGAAAAGTTGAAAACACGAGACACTTTCTGATAGAGTGAAAAATATAGTTACATCTAGAGCAAACTATTGCTACTTTAGGAAGGACTATAACTCTGAAAACATTATTATACGTTAACGACTCTCTGCAATTTCATGAAAACGAAAATATCTTTAAAGATTTTAAAACCTTTATTATCGATTAAGGGAGATTTGGTCTGTAACCAACTTTATAGCTATATTTGCCTTTATGTCTTATCAGAGCATACATCCTCTTTTGCATTTCCCATCAACTGACCAAATTGTACCGTATTTTACTTATTATACAACATATGTTATTGTATGTTTATATGTTGAAAACACGTTCATTGTACTTGCTACTCTACTTGCTATTCTTTACGTTTAGAGAGACGGATTATTATAAGCATTTATGGAAATATCGTAAATAAAGCTCGTAAAATAAAACACAACCAATCGGAACTTGTCTTTTACTTAAATAAACTTATACATTAAGACTATCTTTATAATTCTATTTTGAAATCTTCAAATAATGTCTAGTTTGGTATCAACATTGACTCTCTGGTCAATAATTTACATAAAAAGTCCATCATTATTTTGAAATATATTTGTTCTACAGGCTGTCGATACTTATTTTTCGCACTTGTACACCATCTTGTTTTCTTAGGCTATAAATGATGTTTACACTTAATGCGTTTTGATTATGGTCTTAGCTGAAAAGAAGCAGGTTTGTTATCAACTCTGATTTTTAACTAGCTGTCAAAGACAACGAATTCTTTTTCGAGGTCGGTTTATCTTTTTGTCTTGTCTTATATTTATTTGTCTGCACATTATGTATCGACTTTAAAGGTGAAATCTTATGCAGTTGTTTTCAGTCTTCTGGTTACACCGCTGTCCAAGTAATGGGGGTTGACTACACATACATGTTTAATCCTGCCACATACTTCTATTGCCTATGGCAAGCCCGTTATCCAATGAATGTCGTTGATTTTCTGTTTAATTGTTTCTAGTTTTACATTGTATACTAATCTGGTCTTAATTGTTACATTTGAATATCATCGCTGTTAAGGTGCATTTGCAGCTTGCCGTTGGGTGTGGATATGTGTCCATTATGGAAGCCTCAGGGCAATCTGTAGGTGTTTGTAATTTACACGATAGGGAATTTTGTCACATTGAAAGTCATACCACATCTTCTTTTTTCTAAATAAGGACCGCCTCGGTGGTGTAATGGTTAGCATGCTCGCCTCGAGTGGGTTTGGGTAAAGTGGCATGTCTTCCTGCGTACTGTTGCTTTCGTGAGCTAGCACGTTGAAAATCCGACTCAGCGTGTACAAAGCAGGGTTCATCATCATCATTCATTAATATGCTCTCGTCCTGAATTTGCATGAAATACTTGCCACTGGATGTTAAGCAACATTTAATCAATCAATTATTCTAAATTAGGATGGTGGTTTTTACAGAAGAAAGTTGTGTGGTCAATAAAATAGGTATCGTTGGGTTTTTTATCCTAAAATTGTATATAAATTTTTTAGAGTATCATCCATATAGAGGTAAATGTATCAGTAATGATATGATTTATTAAAATATGTTGATATGTTGGTCCGGTTTTGAATTTTATGGGACTTTTAAATAAATAAGGTTTCGATTTCCTCCTGTAAGGTGGACACCATGGTTGTTTTCTGTTTGATTCTTATATAATGGTGTTGCCGCCAAAATAAAGAAGCTTTCCAGATATTTAGGGGATTGATTGACATACTAGATGAATGTAAATCCAGAAAATCGTCTCCAATGCCATGACCATATGTCTTAGAAATTTTTAATTCATACTGAAAAAGTACGTTTTACATTGGGAGTTACTGTAATTCTTACTATTTTAATCATCTTTTTCTTGCTTGCTTGCTAAATCGCCAGATTTATTGAATGTATCATATTATATATTATCCGACTTTTTGGCGTTTGTTGGTTTTTAACAAGCGAGAAAGCTAGCCAAAGTAACTGTTTCAAAAGAGAACATTCGGAATCCTTAATGGTTGATTGATTGATATATTGAATGTTGCTTAACGTCCAGCGGCAAATATTTCATGCATATTCAGGACGAGATCATTTTAATGAATCATGATGATGAATGCACCCTGCTTTATACTAGAACGACACGCTGAGATGGATTATTCGGAGACGGATTTTTAACGTGCTAGTTCACGAAAGCAACACCACAGGAAGACATACCACTTTAACCAGACACATTATTCGGACACTGGGCCGACAACACCATCTGACCTTTTTCATCTCTGAGGCTCACGATCGGATGGAACTCTCAAGTCGAGACTTTACTTCCAAATAAGCGCACCCTGTACAATTTCTCTGTGACCCTGATAAAGAATTTATACATTCCCAAATCTGATTGGTCGAACACGATTACTCCAAAATGAATATAAAACTCTGACTTTCCAAGTATCTTGCAAGATTCCTTTCTAAAATAATACAACATAAGTGTATAGAGAAAAAAAGTCAGAAATTCGGAGATATATTACAAGTGTGTTAATCAAGTATTTAATTGATAAGAAAATTGTTGACGATAATTTTCAATACCGAAAATCTCATCATTTTAAATTCTGCAACAGTATGCAGTCTTTTGATATTTTAAACTCTGCGACACTAGATGTCATTGTGCACGCACTTATAGATTTGGAACGATTTATCTTGATTTAATACTTTCTAAAAACAATATTACAATAAAACTTTATATGATAAAGTAATCAATTTCCTGCACAGACGTTTTCTTGAATGTTAAAAAATAAGACCGAATTTGTATATTGTCTTACAACATTTTCTTTCTCTGGCAAAAAAGAAGCTCTGTTCTCCTTGTAAAACAATCTGTAAGGCATACTTATCTTTAACTCTCAGAATATACAATCCCCTAATGTTGATCAAACTCCCAAGGAGATGCAAAACTACCAATGTTGAATAAACATTGAGAATTTAGTTATGCTATATGTACATTTCAATGAGAAGCCTCTCATCAGTAGTATTATAACCGAAACGTAGGGAAAATTTCCAATGTTTAATAAACATTGAGAATTTAGTTATGCGATATGTACATTTCAAGAAGTAGCCGCTCTTCAGTAGTAAGTCCAAGATCCAAACATAGTAAAAGGAATTCGAAGATACCAAAGGGGCAGACAGAAATCGTTAAGTCGGAAGACAGACAAGACCATGGCCAACAAAATGAAACGAAAGACAACATGGAACACACATCACTATATATACACTGAAAACTAAAGCTGGAGTAACACGAACCCTACAAAAACCAGGGTGTTTTCAGGTGCCCCGGAATGTATTTTAAGTTATATGTTACTTTAAGAGCATTCGACAACCCTGCTTCCTCCCTTTTACAATGTAAAACCCATAGAGACTTTTCACTTGCTCAGATTCATTTACCATTCAAAAGAATATAAAAACGATTTTTTTTTGTTTAGATACACCAAGATTTTGCAAAATTTTAATGAGAATAAAAATAACACCCCTTTTACTTTTGAAAAAATCATTCCATGAAGTAAGGTTTACTTCAAGTAGGGCTTATTTAATTTAGGCCTGCATGTCGCCAATCATACTTATGGTGAAGATTTCAGATACTAGGGTCGAATAACAGAACAAGTATTTTCAATATATTTTAAGCACAACCTTGGAACGGAATAAGTTCTCATTAAAATCAGATGCATATAATAAAATTAATCAGCTATAGTACATGCAAAAATATCTTCCACACGTAAATAAAATTCTGAAAACACTCGGGAGTTCTTAGGTTTTATCAATACATCGACGCACCATGGATCTGATATGCATAACGTTATCAGAAAAGAGATATTTTATAAGAAATACAAAAAATATGATAACCAAAAATATAAGGACATCAAGCGTCTTGTCCAAAAGCTTAAACGCAAGGCTTATGGGACTATATTGAAAATATACCACCAAAATAAAGTATCGATTTTTAGGTTGTATATGCCAGGCCAAAGTTGAGTCCCTTGTTTTTGTTTAGTTTTTCAAGATCAGTATGTTTTCGAGAAACCTGAGAGCGTCACCTCTGAAGAATGACCTATAAATTTAGTGTGCATGGAGAGCTGCTGCTATCACAAAATTCATAAATAGCCTTTCTCTCCTTCTTACCAAGACGAGTCAAAAAAAGTTCCGCAAATCTCAATAAGGGGATATCTTTTATTTCAGAGTTTCCCCAATTTAAGCAGTTTAAAAAAATACTCAGTTGAATATTTTAATGTTATATTTTTATTTTATTACTGCGTCAATTATTCTTATTTTTACACAACTTTGGTACGATTTGGACAGCTTATCTTCAAAATCAAAAAGTAGTATGCTTTACCTAGAATTAAACAAATCTGCTGCATGGGAACTAATAATAATAATAATTATTATTTTATTATTGTGTCACATATTGATTGGCACATATATACATAGTTAAGGATGTTCGCTGCTCATCTTTTTGATTTTTTGTCAGATTTTCGGAATCCTCTGGTTTCATCCATTTAAG
>JAULBM010288059.1:0-16001 GCA_032357055.1 Geukensia granosissima | reverse complement strand
TATAAATCTGTTAAACAAGTGGTATCGATGTATTATCAGCCTTCCCAATGGCTATCTCAGCCAGTAGAACACTTCTGTAAAAGATATATCTGGTCACTAACAAAGTCACAATGGTTTACCCGAACTTATCAAGAAGTTGGCCTGGATATATCAAGCAATTCTCCCAGAAGATGTGTTATCTATGTATCAAACACCTCGCGGGTCTTTATAAATTTACTGTTAGAAGTGTAGTCTCGAAGGGCTCTATAAATCTACTGTTGAAGTGTTATGTATAAAACACCTTGCAGGGCTGTATAAATTAACTGTAAAAGTTTATCCATGTATCAAACATCTCGCGTGGCTCTATAATTCTACTGAAGAAGTGTTATCTATGTATCAAACATCTCGCGTGGCTCTATAAATCTGCTGAAGAAGTGTTATCTATATGTGTCAAACAGCTCGAAGGGGGGGCTCTATAAATCTATTGTAGAAGTGTGATCTATGTATCAAACACCTCACATGGCTCTATAAATCTACTGTAGAAGTGATATCTATGTATCAAACATCTGGTGAGGCTCTAGCTATAAATATACCGTAGAAGTGTTATCTACTGTGGATGCTTTTTTTCCATATTTTGTGGTATCGCTTAAATTCATCGATTCGTGGGTTTCTAAATTTTTGGTTTTGGACCTTCACCATTGCAATAGGGGAATTTTGAATTTCCTTGTGCTTTAAATTTCGTGCGAGGCTCTACCTTGAGGGACTCTATAAATCTACTGTAGAAGTGTAATCTACGTATCAAACATCTCACGGGGCTGTAGAAGTTAATTTATGTATCAAATATCTCGCAGGGCTCTATAAATCTACTGTAGAAGTGTTATCTATGTATAAAACATCTCGCGAGGCTCTATAAATCTACTGTAGAAGTTAATCTATGTATCAAACACCTTGCGGGGCTCTATAAATCTACTGTAGAAGTGTAATCTATGTATCAAACATCTCACGGGGCTCTATAAATCTACTGTGAAAGTTAATCTATGTATTAAACACCTTTCGGTGCTCTATAAATCTACTGTAGACGTGTACTTTATGTGTCAAACATCTCGCAGGACTCTATAAATCTACTGTAGAAGTGACATCTATGTATCAAACACCTCGTGGGCTTTATAAATCTACTCTAGAACTGTATATATGTATCAAACATCTCGCGGAGGTCTATATATCTGCTGTAGAAAAGTTATCTATGTATCAAACACCTCGCGTGGCTCTATAAATCTACTGTAGAAGTGTTATATATATATTAAGCATCTCGCAAGGCTCTATAAATCTATTATAGAAGTTAATCTATGTATCAAACATCCCGCGGGGCTTTATATATCTGCTGTAGAAGTGTTATCTATGCGCGTACATGTATCAAACATCCCGCGGAGCTCTTTAATTCTACTGTAGAAGTGTTATCTATGTATCAAACACTTTGCGGGGCTGTATAAATCTACTGTAGAAGTGTTATCCATGTATCAAACATATCACGGGGCCCTATAAACTATTATACAATTGTTATTTATATATCAAACATATCGCGGAGCTGTATCAATCTACTGTAAAAGTGACATCTTTGTATCAAACACATCGTGGGCTCTATAAATCTACTGTAGAACTGTATATATGTATCAAACATCTCGCGTAGGTCTATAAATCTGCTGTAGAAAAGTTATCTATGTATCAAACACCTCGCGTGGCTCTATAAATCTATTGTAAAAGTGTTCTCTATATATCAAACACCTCACGGGACTCTATCGCGTGGCTCTATAAATCCACTGTAGAAGTGTAATATATGTATTATGCATCTCGAGGGGACTCTATAAATCTATTGTAGAAGTTAATCTATGTATCAAACATTCCGCGGGGCTTTATAAATCTGCTGTAGAAGTGTTATCTATGTGCGTACATGAATCAAACATCTCGCGGGCGCCATAATTCTACTGTAGAAGTTAATTTATGTATCAAACACCTTGCGGGGCTGTATAATTCTACTGAAGAAGTGTTATCTATGTATCAAATACTTCGTGGGCTCTATAAATATGCTGAAGAAGTGTTATCTTTATGTAACAAACATCTCGCGGAGCTGCATAAATCTGCTGTAGAAGTGTTATCTATCAAACACCTCGCGGGGATCTATAAATCGACTGTTAAGTGCTATCTATGTATCAAGCATCTCGACGGGGCAAATCTGCTGTAGAAGTGTTATCTTTGCGCGTACATGTATCAAACATCTTGCGGGGCTATATAATTCTTCTGTAGAAGTGTTATCTATGTATCGAATACCTTACAGGGCTTTATAAATCTACTGTTGAAGTGCTATCTATGTATCAAACATTTTCCGGGGCTCTATCAATCTACTGTAGAAGTACTATCTATGTATGAAACTTATGATATTTCACCTGATAATGACTACACACACACTTATCCCACTACGTCATACACATGTTACCGTATCTATCTATCAAACACATTGCAGGGCTTTATAAATCTGTTAAACAAGTGGTATCGATGTATTATCAGCCTTCCCAATGGCTATCTCAGCCAGTAGAACACTTCTGCAAAAGATATATCTGGTCACTAATGAAGTCACAATGGTTTACCCGAACTTATCAAAAAGTTGGCCTGGATATATCAAGCAATTCTCCCGGAAGATGTGTTATCTATGTATCAAACACCTCACGGGTCTTTATAAATCTACTGTTAGAAGTGTAGTATGTATCAAATATCTCGCAGGGCTCTATAAATCTACTGTTGAAGAGTTATGTATAAAACACCTGGCAGGGCTGTATAAATTTACTGTAAAAGTTTATCCATGTATCAAACATCTCGCGTGGCTCTATAATTCTACTGAAGAAGTGTTATCTATATGTGTCAAACAGCTCGGTAGGGGGGGGGCTCTATAAATCTATTGTAGAAGTGTGATCTATGTATCAAACACCTCACAGGGCTCTATAAATCTACTTCAGAAGTGATATCTATGTATCAAACATCTGGTGGGGCTCTAGCTATAAATATACCGTAGAAGTGTTATCTACTGGTGCTCTTTTTCCATATTCTTAAATTCAAAGATTCGTGGGTTTCTTAATTTTTGGTTTTGGACCTTCACCATTGCAATACGGGAATTTTGAATTTCCTTGTGCTTTAAATTTCGTGTGGGGGAAGAGTGTATCGACGTAAGCAGCAATTGTGTACCAAGCTCGCTTCCGTCTGAGTATGCACATATACTAATATCATTTAAAAGCTTATAACATGGCAGAGTATATGTTCTTATAGCTTATTCTACCCCTGTGTAGTGATAGTATATGTTAGATAAGATTTCAGTAATCCCTGGAGTCTCGTTTTAATGTGATCCTCGGAAAACCGAGTCAGTCGAGCCCCAAAAAATTATTCTTGGTTCATATTTGGCGTTATTCTGGTTAATTATTCACTGAAATCATGGTTTAACGAAACCATACCTTCAATTATTGTGTATAAAGATCAGTATGTACTTAATATTACTTCTTAGATTGGTTATGCACGATAAATTTGGGTGTAAGACGAGAAACGGTGAATTGTGTTGAGTTAATCTAAATTTGGTGAAATGTGTACCAATAGGTCAAATCAAAGACAGAATTATCCTGCAACAATTGGTTAAATTCAATCTTAAAATAAGAATATATTTTGATCTACCATCTTTATCAGGTTAAAAAAGCCATACTTTTTGTCCGTCAGTCATAATTGTATTTTTATTGAGCGGTAACTTTTGAAGATGGGAGGTTGTCTCCTTGACATTAACTCCATATCCGTTCTTTTCATATCAAGATCCTCCTACAACTGATTGTTTATCTGACCAAAGCATTTTAGAATGTTTTCTGGTAATGTGTAAGTAATTATAGATTTTATTTTTCATTTTCAAATAAGATAATTTTGCAGAAGAAAGAAGAACACCATGTTTGTACAATACAATCTTTGATTACAATTATTTTTTCAACAGCAATATACTATAACTAGGCAAAAATTCTTGCTAACATATCTTGCCATGCAAGATTTCCCTCCAAACTTAAAATAGTCGGCTATATTTTTTCTAATGGTTTATTTAAAGTCAACATTTATTGGAACCAGAATTTTAAAATTAAAATCCTCAGAAACTTTTCAGAGAAATGACGAGTGGTGAAATTGGGTATCTCACGAAAAAAAAGACAAGCTTATTCTAAATTGCTTCATCTTTTAAGGTTATGCCAACCAAACGAAAAACAAACCTGTCGCTTGGAAAACGAAGCAAGAAAAAGAAGATTAAGTTGAACAAAAATGTGACGCAATTTTTTTCAAAAGTCACTAAACCATGAAAATGAGGTCAAGGTCACGTCTCATATTAGAGACAGACACGGCACACAATAAGATTTTGGATGGTCTAGGTCTTCAACCCTCTGAGATATAAAGCTTTATTCCAACAGCTAACGCCGCCGCCGAAAAGCTATACTTATGTCTCGCCTCCAGCGACTATTCTTCGCAGGCGAAACAATAAATAATTCAAAACTTTTTCCATAGGGATCTGAAGTTTATCAAGTCGTTACTTATTCATTTAAGTCGCAGGTCGGATATGACCCTTCAGGAGCCTCATTACTAGTATTTTGTGTATTTTGTGTAAAGGCATCTGATGTATTGTTTGTATTTGTATATCCAAATACCCCAGCGGAGCTTATAGTGGTACGATAATTTAACACTAATTTTCCACACTGTCCAAATAATCTAAACATCTGGCCCCACACCCTAAAATGGTACCAATTGGAACCCCCAAAATCAATACCAACCTTTATTTAGTACCAAGGATCAAAGTCATAAAATTTTACAGGAACAAAAGTTATCGTGCGGAAACGTTACTGTCAACAGACGCCGACGACGACAGCGTGATACCATAATACGACCGCAAATTTTTTGCCGTCGTATAAAAGGCGCATCAATAAGGAACTAAGATTTATAGCTCATACTTCTTACACATAAATAAACTTTTAAAAACATATAATTTATAAAAGGGGAAAATATAATGCAATCATTTCCAGTTTCTAACATATTGAAACAATCACATTATCTTGAATTTTGTACGATATTTTTCAATTGCGAAAAAACAGAGTGTGTAATCGAGTTCACCTGAAATAAACACTTCCTACTTAAAAATAATACTTCACGCTACAGAATTCACCTTAGTTCAACTTATATAAAGATAGTAAAAAAATTCAGACCAAAAAGGTATACTGTATGGTAAGTAAATTGCAGAACTATGAACGAAGAATGTTATAGGTTAAAACTTGCATTTTATTTCTCTGTATTTTTGTCGTGGTTTGCACATGAAGCTTCCAACAGATGTGATCTCGCCAATATTTACATCGTTTTCCGGGTAAACATCGGTTAATACATTGTCTTAGCGATTCTATCCCGTGACTGTAGAAATGTAATCTTTGAATCAAACATCTCGCAGAGCTCTATAAATCTACTGTAGAAGTGCTATCTATGTATCAAACACTTTACTTAACTCGTGCAATCACTCGTTTTAAATATGTTAACTCGTAAACCCGATGGTGTAAATAATACTTGAAATATTTTTTCAAAGGTCAGGAAGAAATAACAGCTAAAACCTATCAAGACAAATACTTTTCTAGGAATTCTAGTTAATCCGGCCCCAAACATATCCGTCCCCTAGTTGATCCGGCCCCAAACATATCCGTCCTCGGTTGATCCGTCCCTGTATTATCCGGCCCCATTCAATTAAAAAGGACATAAAAGGGCAAGGTTTGCAAGGAAATCGTGAAAATGTTTTAGTTTTTGAATAAGTCTATAAGCTATCAACATACAAGCACAAGTGTCACGGTTTAATTTCGTTTTTTAGGTGCGATGAAACTTATGCTTAAATAACCTTTCGTACATGCGAGCAGCCAAAGTTTATTTCCTCATATGAATATGCTTTAAATGATTTATAATTTTATATGTTCTAAGAGAAGTAAACAGAGTATAAGCTCCCATTTAAAGCCACCCTCGTCTAGGTCATAGCCAGTCGGAATCTGAACATTTCTGTACCCCGGCTTTTAACAGAGCCTTAAATAAACTATGTCTCTGCTTCTAAGTATAGATTGATGGACATAAACGGCGATGTTTGGAACGAAATAGTAAAAAAGTTTAGGTTTTTGAATAATTCTAATCTATCATCATACAAAAAGAAATGAATAAAAGATGCGCGCGTGTGTGTGTGAGAGCTATGCAGCATGTTGTCTACGGGAGAAAACGTTTTTTTCTATTTGTTTTATTCTTAACTGTACATAACTTAAGCTGTTGTGCCAGAGTCTTTTGCCTCTGGTTGGGATGGAGATTCGGCAAAAATTAAAAAAATCGGGAGATTTTATGATATTTTAATAATAATTGAAGAAACTGCGGCGTGTGTCAAAATGTATGTCTTTATTGGGTTGTGTGTCGGCAAAAGATAGGGCTTCACTTGTTAATCCTTGATTGTTTATATGATAATTAGAAAACAACGACTCGCAATAATTAAACATTCAATTAGTGCATTTGACACCTACTTGTACCTAATTAACAAGTCCCCAATAATGCTTCAAGTAATAGCTGACCGAATAATTGTTCAAAAAATTTGATTATCTTAAAAGTATTGAAAGGCGAGTGATTGCATAAAAAGTCGGGAGGACGACATAAACACATACATCATTCCTTTGTGCCTATTAGATTAAAAAAGTAGTTCAAGAAATGAATTGCGCCAAAATAATTTTTCAACGTAGTTCAATTGCACCAAAAAGACCATTATATGCGATTTACATGTAATATATATTCACACGTAGTGGTATCAAATATTTCACAAAAATATGAAAATAAGATATAAATAAAGAGTGGAAAAATCGGAAAGTTTTCAAGGAATGAATAAAAAAAAACAAGAAAAAAAACAAACAAACAGAATTTAAGATTATGCTTTATAGTTTGATCAGTTTTGATCAATTTAGATAAAATATCCCTTTTTTCTCACTGTTTTCCCCATATTTATACCTTTAAATTTTATTAATTATATATCTGTGCTTTAAACTGAAAATAGAATTGACACATGGTATACGCATATACAGGAATTCTATATGGGGACGGATCAACCACACCTTAGTGGCCGGATCAACTAGGGGACGGATCTACTGGGGACGGAACCATCTGCGACCTTTTCTAGAACTTTAATTTAAATATGGTTTTTCTCTTTTAATTTGCACAATCAAAATATCCGTTTGGGTCCCAGGTGGAGAAAATGCCAGCAGCTGCTCTAAGCTTGTAGATAAGAGCCAATGCACAAATGCAAAAATGGTGTTAGACCAGGTCGCTTTGTCCATAGAGCAACTGGGATGTGTGCAAAACATGGTTGAATTGGGGTAAGCTTTTCCATTTATGCCTCTCGGTCTACAATATTCTAGCATCGTGTAGGAAAATTTGCGATGTTTCCTGCATATTCAAAACACTGCTGATTGTTTTGGCATGAGTAGGACCAACAGGATCCCCTGCAGTTACGCTTAATCCAAACCTACTGTACCATCCCTCTTTTCTTGAGAGGCAAAAGTCGTTGTCTCAATCCTTTCCAACCATCACTTCTTCGTCATTTCATGTTCTTATCTTTTATATAGCCTTCTAAGAGTTGCGAGGAATTAGAACTATAATAATCAATGGAAGGGGAACTTCCGAAGGATTGGCCAATGCCCGTACCAAGTCAGAACAATTGCGTTAATTTTCAGCTTATAATTACCAGTGGTTGATTTCCGGTTTGGTCGTCCTCTTGACCTTTGCCTTGAAGTTCGGTAGTTTTGTTATTACATTTATCCCAAAAGGTTTAGCTTTAATAGCCCAGGTCAAAAGTTTTTCTTATAATAGCCTAGGGCCAAGGTCAAAGCAACCTTGTTCTCTGTTCTGTAACAGACGGTTCTCATAATTAGGAAGTCACATACCACGTAAAAAGTATCTAAAAACCTTTAATTACCTAAGGGTCAAGGTCTTAACATCCTCCTCTACACCAAAAATTACCAACATCCCAAGGAAGTCATCATGCAATATGGAACTCTACCACTTGATGCTTAGATTCTACTAGCTCATTTCTATCCGACGTCAATGCATGGGTTATGACAACAGCTCTCAATGCAAATGTTCCAGCCAGCTAAAAATGAAAGCAGTGCTGAGGTTCCCCTGCCATCCCACATTAATAACTCACTTACACCGTGCGACCTTGAACTTCGACCTGTTGAACCAAAAATTAATTGAATTCTTCCTTACTTCATAAGCTATCATGTGTCAAAGTTTCGTGAAATTCCATTGAGGGGTTCAGTTATGCTCTGGAAACCCAAATTTTGCCTCATTTTTTATTTTTCATTAAATCATTGTGATCTTGGTCTTTGACATACTGACCTCAAATTCAACGATCTGATTACCTATCAACATTAAAAGCTTCATGAAATTCCATAAATGGATTTTCATTTTGCAAGGTATTCTCTGGAAACCAATTTGAGGGATAGAAAGCTGAATCCTATAGTCCCCTGCCTCTGTGAATTTAGACCAGTATTTACCTCCAGGCATAAAAAACCTTAAACTAAGCAATTCCCTTCCATCTCTTGTTGCAAAGTTGTCAACGAATTTGGAAACTTAGTGAGGCAATATATTGTTCAACATAACGGATTCTAATTGATCTAAGCTATAACAACTGAATAAAATTTTAATTAGATATAACCAGAAAAGAATTTGAATTTATAACAGCATGATAAAATTTGAACTTATAACAGCATGATAAAATTTGAATTTATAACAGCAGAATAGAATTTGAATATATACAGCAGAATAAAATTTACAACCTGATGCTCTCAGAGCCTGTGAAGCTCACCTGGTTTTAAATATTGTTTGGGTAGGGTTAAATCTATGTATGAAGTTTTAAAAAAGGGCAGAATGCATAACCTGTCCATTAAATGTCAATTAGAATTATCTGACAGTATTGTGAAACCTATATTACTTTATGGAAGTGAAATATGGGGATTTGGGAAGAATGAGGTAATCAAAAGGATACATCTTAAATTTTGTAAATTACTTTTACATATGAAAAGTTCTACGACTGATTATATGGTCTATGGCGAGTTGGGACGATACTCCATTAGCATTGATATTAAAGTTTGCATGCTAAAATTCTGGTGTAAAATAAATATGGGGAAGCAAAGTAAACTTTCTTCTCTAAGTTATAAGTTACTTTATAATATAAATCGTAATTGGGAAGGTTTCTGTTCTTGGATCAAGTCTATCCAAGAAACTCCAAATAAAAGTGGATTGTCATATATATGGATGTTTCAAAATTGTATCCCAGAAGAATAGTTGAGTCAAGTTGTTAAAATGAATTTAATTGATCAATTAAAACAGTCTTTGAATACATCTGTTTACAATTCTCCAAAAGCTCTAAACCATAGAATTTTTAAAAATAGTTTAGAATTTGAAAATTATTTAGATCTCTTAAAAGATAAGAGATCTGTTTTTATTATGTTGCTTTTGAACTACTTACCATAGTTTACCTATTGAATCTGGACGATGGCAAAATGTAGATGGAGAAGAGAAGTATTGTCATGTTTGTCAACAACAACAGCTTGGTAATGAATATCATTACCTCTTTGAATGCCAGGAATTAACTCAGGAAAGGAATATATTAATTCCAAATAAATACAGATGTAGTCCAAATTCTACTAAATTTTGTAACCTAAAGTGTTCTAAATCTGTGGTAGAATTGAATAAGCTATGCAAATTTATTAGAATAGTTTATAGTAAAGTATGTCCTTAGGTTGTTTATTGTAGGTTGTTAATTTTATGTTCACTTTCTTTCAGAATACTATATTGTATTATTCATGTTTTGTTGATATGTCTGTACCTTGTAATTTGGTTATGAGAATAAAGATATATATATGGTAAAATGCTCAAATATGTAAAAATTCCAAGAGTGATGTTGACCATTTTTTTTTAATTTTTACAGTGATAACAATAAATTTGATTTTCTTAAATTTTCAGTTTTTTTCTGTATCTTGTAAAATAACAAATATATAAGTCAAACACATGTGAAAAATGAGCAAAAAAACCCTATATTCTATTTAAAGCAACAGCAGCCATGTTTTTTTTTATTAGTGGAATTTCATAAAATTCACAAATTGTAATGGAGATACCCTAGCTGTCATCCCTGTAAAGTTTTGGTACATTGGTTTAGTGGTTTAGGAAAATTTTTGAAAACGTTTACGACATCAGATGCAAACAACAGACGCAGAGTGATGACAAATGCTCATGCTGGCTAAAGCCATTTGAGCTAACATTAAAATCTTAAGAAAAGTTAATACAATCATGTACATACACTTCAAACATTATGTGATGACACCAATCTCAAATGCATGTTATTTCACAGGTACTAAATGCACATATCTGCACATTAATCTAAGCATCTTTTGTAACATTCAAACTCCCATAACATTATTCTAATTCTATTCAAGTCCCCACTAAACTGTGCCTGATACACACTAAGTTCTCACTACATTATGGCCGATACACACCAAGTTCCCACTACATTATGGCCGATACACACCAAGTTCTAACTACATTATGGCCAATACACACCAATTTCCCACTACATTATGGCCAATATACACCAAGTTCTCACTACATTATGGAGGATACACACCAAGTTCTCACTACATTATGGCCGATACACACCAAGTTCTCTCACTACATTATATCCGATACACACCAAGTTCTCACTACATTATAGCCGACACACACCAAGTTCCCACTACATTGTGGCTGATACACACCAAGTTCTCACTACATAATATCTGATACACAAAAAGTTGCCACTACATTATGGCCGATATACACAAAGTTTCCATTACATTATAACTGATACACAAAAAGTTTCCATTACATTATATCTGATACACAAAAAGTTTCCATTACATTATATCTGATACACAAAAAGTTGCCATTTCATTATATCTGATACACAAAAAGTTTCCATTACATTATATCTAATACACAAAAAGTTTCCATTACATTATATCTGATACACAAAAAGTTTCCATTTTTCAGTATTACAACTAATACATACAAACCACTCGATACACAGCAAGTTCTCACTATATTATACCTGTTACACAACAATGAATTCATATAAATCTGGAAAACAACAGGTTTAAAAAAAATTTGGTTTGATGCATAACATTCAATACATATAAGACAATGCTAAAACATTACGACATGGCTACCTTTTTACAAGCTAACCACTGCAAAACATCTATTCTTTTTACACCAGAAAGGAAACCTTTCTCAAAGTTTAATTTAACCAGAGGCTCATATCGCTGTATCGCTCACCTGAACACCATCAGCCTGTTATAGACAAAAATTTGAAAGAGGAGCGCCAAAGGACTATTGTCATCAAGTTTTGTTTCAGTTGACTAAGTGACTATTGACATGGCAAATGTTTTATCAATTTACACAAAACCTCTATCTTTTATTGTTTTTGAAATAGAACATGAAGTATGTAAAAATTGAAAAATTCTGATGAACAAAGGGCAAAAATTCTGACATGGGTTTAGGATTTCCTTCAAAATTGCAGGATATGTAGATCTTATCATGGTAAACATTTTATCAATTTACACTTGACCTCTATCTTTTATAGTTTTCGAAATAAAAGACAAAGTATGCAAAAATTTAAATTTGATGAACAAAGGGCAAAACTCCTACATGGGTTTCAGGATTTCCTTCAAAATTACAGGGTAGGTAGATCTTTTCATTCTAAACAATTTTACCCTGTCAGAATTTTGATATCTATAACGGTTTTCCAGTTATTGACCAAAAACTGCAATTTACCCCCATGTTCTATTTTTAGCAATGGCAGCCATGTTGTTTGACCGGCCAACTAATTGAACATAATCTTGAGAAGCCATCCCTAGTGATGATTCAGGCCAAGTTTGGTTACATTTGACCCAGTGGTTTCAGAGGAGAAGATTTTTGAAATTGTTGACATACGGACGACGGACGGACGACAGACAACAGACCTAAAGTGATGGCAATAACTCACATGGCCTTTTAGGCCAGGTGAGCTAACTAGAGATACTGTGGCCTGGTGGGCCAAAAAAATGATACCCCAACTTCCTGTTTGAGTAGAAAGTACCCAAAATAATTTCGAAAATTAAACAAAGATGCCAAACATAAAGCAAGTCGGTAAACAGGAAGTAGATGTCCGGCAAACCTTAAATCAGTACTTGCATTATGGGACATCATTCTAAATGTCCATACAAAATTTCAGGTGACAGTGATCCATACAGTTACTAAGAAAATTGTTATGAAAACTTGTTAAATCTTAACAAAATACAGTATGTCAAAAATTAAAAAAGTTGGTAAACAGGAAATAGATGTCCGGCAAACCTGAAAACACTAATTGCGATATTGGAAATCATTCCAAATGTCCATACAAAATTTCAAGTGACAGTAATTAGCAGTGTTGTTACATGTGTTCAAAATTTCAATCATTATATCAGCAAACAGGAAACAGGAAGTAAATATGCGACAGACTTGAAAAGGGGAGACGACAGTACAAGTCACCATGCTAAAGTTTCACACCAAATATCAAATCAATTATTCATATAGAGCTGAAGAATCTTTGACGAAAATTTTGTGTTTTTAAATGTGTTCAAAATTTCAATCATTGAATCAGAAAACAGGAAGTAAATGTGTGACAGACTTGAAAAGGGGAGAAACAGTACAAGTCACCATACTAAAGCTTCAGATCAAATATCAATTAATTTGTATGTATAGAAGCTTAGAAATCTTTGACGAAAATTTTGTGTTGTTAAATGCATTCAAAATGTCAATCATAGTATCGGCAAACAGGAAGTAAATGTGCAACGGACCTGAAAAGGGGATATACTGTACAAGTCACCGTACTAAAGCGCCAGACCAAATATCAAATCAATTGTACATATAGAAGCTGAGAAATCTTTGACAAAAATGTTTCGGATGTATGGGACGGACAGGGTAAAACTGAATGCCCCTATAAAAAAGGGTCAAAGACAAAAAAAACCTGAATTCTGTTAAAGAGGAAGAAGATGACCGATAGATCCAATGGGACCACCCCCTGAGGCTGCATAGCAAATATCAAGTGGCTACGATTGATAGTTGCCAAGAAAACTGTTACAAAAATGTTTGCCCCTAAAAATGTGCAAGTCAGCTTGTTAACAATTTTTGTCTTTGGTTGTAGCTCAACTTCTTCCTGTTTACTGAAAACTTATTTGCATGCAAAATCTGCTATCACAGCTGGATTGCTCTAGATCTAGTTTTAATATGGAATGACTAGTGTTTAGACATTTTTCTATTCCTGGAAACAATCAAATTTCTTGTTGCATGTTTAATTTTGTCCCATGTATATTTTGCCAGAATAGGCTCTTTCCTAATAGCATTGAGGCAAGGCAATTGTCCTGGAGTTTTTCCTTGGCGTATGTAGTCTCTTAACTGTCTTTCAATTGCGTCCTTTTCTTGAGAGGACCATATATGTCTTTTCGAACCCACTGAAAAAAAAAATTAAATCTTATCATACCTTTATAGTATAACACATCAATAATACATACATGTACCATAGACACAACTTTGGCTACCTGGTGTCAGTGAATGACTAAGTAAGTATCATTGCTCTATATTGTATTGTTCAAGAGAATCAAATCTAAATGCATTACTTTAACCAAGTCACTCATCAAGACAATATATGTATATAGGTCATATTTAAAGTGCACCTTGTACTAATCAAGATCAAAGCACTTAAAATATTTAGTTGTTGAAGCATGAAAATGAGGTCAAGGTCACATGACCAAGCAATAGTTGTGTAGAGCACAATTGTGTTTTTATACCGTACCAGTTGAAAAAAAGACCAGAGGCTCAGTGGTGGCTGAGCCTGAATCGCTCACCTGGTTAAAATGCTAATTGTCCAATGATAAATTATTTTCGGACCTGGCGGCCATGTTTTTTAGTGGATCAGAAAATTTTTAGTAAAAGTCCTTGCATAAACCATTCCTGTAATGTTTTGTTCCCATCGCTTTAATAGTTTCAAAGAAGATGGTCAAAATATGTTTATCCCATAGGGCCCAAGTTAAACTATGTTCGGCCTTGACGGCCATGTTTTTTGGCAGATAAGGAAAATTTGGGCAATCTTAGTAAAGGTCATTCTTGTAAAGTTTTGTTCAATTAGCTTCAGTAGTTTCAGAGGAGAAATTCAAAATGTGTTTTTCCCATAGGGTCCAATGTTAAATTATGTTTGGCCCTGGGCATGTTTTTTGGCATATCGGCAAAATTCAGGCAATCTTAGTAAAGGTCCTCCCATACATCATTCCTGAAAAATTTGTTTAAATTGGTCCAGTGGGTTTCATGAGATAGACAAAATGTGTTTTTCCCATAGGGTCCAGTGTTAAACTAAGTTCGGCCCTGGCAGCCATATTTTTGATGGATCGAAAAATTTTGGGCAATCTTAGTAAAGGTCCTTCCATACATCTTTCCTACAAAGTTTGGTTAAAATTGGCCCTGTGGTTTGAGAGGAGATAGACAAAATGTGTTTTTCCCATAGGGTCTAATGTTAAACTAAGTTCAGCCCTGGTGGCCATGTTTTTTGACAAATCTGAAAAAAATTGGGCAATCTTAGTAAAGGTCCTTCCATACATAATTCCTACAAAATTTGGTTAAAATTGGTCCTAGTGGTTTGAGAAGAGATAGACAAAATGTAGGGTCCATTGCTAAACTTTAAAAAGTTTGGCCCTGGGGGCCATGTTTATTGACAGATCGGAAAAATTTCAGCAATCTTGGTTAAGGTCCATCCATACATCATTCATGTAAAGTTTGGTTAAAATTGGTCCAGCCAAAATGTGAAAAATGTTATGGACGACAGACGGATGGACGCCAAGTGATGGCAAAAGGCCATGTGAGCTAAAAATGAAAGTGCAGAATAGCACTAATGAGCTGGAGTTTCAAATTAGATTGTTGTAAGGAGTCATTTAAAAAAATTGCATCAAAATTTGTTTAAAAATAAAAAAAAAAACCAAAATTTTTGAGATTCACCTCTTTTATTTTTAAAATGATAAATGCTACATCAAATCTGTTTGCACCCTACAGGAAGCAAATTTTCTAAGGAACACAGTGTAAGAAATCCTATCATGTAGTGATGTAACAATTAATCGATTAATCGAAAGATCTAATCGAAATGTGCTTCTGATGCTACTAATCGATTATGAAAATTAATAATCGATTAATCGGGAAAACAACAATTTAAGCAATAAAGACCAGTTTTCCCTTATTAATGGATGTAATGGTATAATTTTCAACAACATAAAATTTGTATATTGCATTGTTCTCAAACAGTAGCTCTTAACTTGTGTTCAAATACAACTTTTTGAAGTAATGGCCAATATGTATCACAAGCCCCAAACCTGACCTTCAAACATCAAGAGTGACGTCAGCTCCTTGATGAAATACAAAAAAATAAAAAATAAAATGTGCCCGCCCGCTCCAATTTTTCAGAAAAGTTGGATGAGAATCTAGCATTTTTTTTTATTATGGCCCAACTAGAACTACAGTTAGAGGATGGAAACCAATGTGTCTACGGTCGGACAACGACGACGACAGACCCATAACATAAAACAACCAAAAAGCTTTAAAAGAACTCTCAAGATGGAAGCTTTGATTGAGAGATGACATTTTCATAAATGTTTGGATTTATTCAATAAATACATGGTGTTTTAATGAAATGGAACATTAGAATACAAATTCAGGAAAGATTAAATGAAGTTATTTATTAAATGTTTGGTAAATCTGTTAATAATATGTATATTAATTATAACTTGAAGAATGGGAAGACAAATCAAATATTTGACCTTCCCTAAAAGGCAAATGGTCATTCAAAAGAATATAAGAACATAATCTTACCAAAT
>JAULBM010288048.1:0-16003 GCA_032357055.1 Geukensia granosissima | reverse complement strand
TCCATGAATTGTAGGTACATGTTCTGTAACAACTGTATATCCTTACCTTGTGTTATGTTCCACAGAACTGACGACAAGTTTCCATGAATTGTAGGTACATGTTCTGTAACAACTGTATATCCTTACCTTGTGTTATGTTCCACAGAACTGACGACAAATTTCCATGAATTGTAGGTACATGTTCTGTAACAACTGTTAGGTTGGTTATTATATCTTGAACTATAACAATACACTGAAAAACAAAATAACATTTTGTTCAGATAAACAGAAATCCATATAGGAGATTTGTTATTACATTGGATAAACATCTATCCATCAATGTCAGGGATTTAGAATTTATATAACTGGATATAAATACAACCATTGACCTCTGATACACATGTGGTGGCATCAACCAATTACTTAGTTCAGAATCAAAAAGCAATTGATGAAAATGTCCAATAGTAGTGTCAAGTATATCATACCAAAACAACCCACTGAGCAATGGCACAGTAATATGTATTGGAAGTAGGTAAGACAAAAATGAAACATTTTTTTAGTTTTGTGGTAAACTATTGAAAAGAGAGTCAAGAATCTGAACAAGGACAGCAGTTGTTAAGTAGGTAAGCTGCTTTGAATTATTTTATGATGAAAGTCTGAATGTTTTAAATATATCCACCATACTTACAGTTGACGTCTTACTGTTGACTGCATTGGCCGCTGTGACGGTCACTAAATAAACTCCTGACTGGTTATACGTGTACTCGATAGATCTATCTGTAGTCACATTTCCTTCACCATTACCAAAATCCCATGTATACACAGGCTTTGTTCCATTGTGCAGTGTTATGTTGAAGAGGAAAGATGCATTGGTTGCCACTAATAATAATATTTAGATGTTCAGAATGATCAGTCATTTTAATATACAATAATCATTTGAATTATCAAGAAAGGTCTAGTTTTATCATAAATGATAGGTCATTAAATATTTCATTTACAAAAAAGTCTTCAATGATAATAGAATCATAAGCAATTAATATCATTTATTATCAAAATCAAATTTTCAAATGCTGATTAATCTTAAAATAGATCATTGACCTCCTTATACAAGTTTTATAAACAAACATATAGTGTGCTGAAGTCAATTATAATATGTTCCTACCTGCAAAAGGAAAGATGATTGAGATGTCTGAAATGAGTATTAACTGTTCAACCAGAAACACCGTTTCACTAGGAGGGTCTGTGACATCATTGTCTACTGTTGCCGTCACGTTGTAGAAAAAGTCCATTCCAGTGAAAGTATGACGAATCAGGTGTCTGACAGGTTTTTCCAAATATACCTTCAGGGCATGTTGGCTTTGGAGTACTGCTGGAGTTGTGGTCAAATTGAATCCTGATGTAAGTCTGGTTGGCCAAACAGCATCGCCATTCACATCAAAGAAAAACTCGTAACTTTGGCCAGTTGCATCAAGAAGTGCTAGTTTCCCTGCAGGTTCTTTCAAAGCTAAGATATCTCCTTTTTCTACGGACAAAATGTCAGTGTCTGGTATTTCATAAAATTGTAATCCAACAGTAGGGATATTAACCGGCATCTCTCCGACAAGTGTATAATTGGGGAAAGCAAGTTCGTTCCAGTTTTGTATAACGGTGGCAGGTATCACTGCACCTGTTGTCATATCAACACATTGTCGTTTGACCAAACTGTAGATAGTTCCTGGGCCACATTGTTTCTTCCATCTACTGGTTGAGTTTACGGTGTTACATTGTACATTACTTAATATACAACTATTGCTTTTAGGACAGTAGTAATGCCCATATACACACAATGGTCTGTAAACCTAGGCATGAAAAAAATAAAAGTTTCATACTACGATGTTTATAGACCATTTTACTGTACTTACTTTCCTTTTATTTTGGGTGGAAAATAATATACATCATAGGACAATTTAATATATGACTTCATAACTATAATATCGTCCAGACTACAAGTTTATTGGTGATGCATATAGAAATGCTATATACACATTTGAAAGAGTAACCTCTCAACAGTAGCATTAGAACCAAAACGTTTAGGATCAAAATATGGTTAAAAAAAAGTCATCCAATCAAAACAAATCCAGCTTAGGGACAAATACTTGGTGAAATGTGTTTCGAAGCATTTCCATATTTTTAATGGAATAGAATTTAAACAAAACAGTATATTTCTCTTGAACCTTTAATTTGATAAATTTCATACAAGACCAAGTTTGACAACTGGGCTGGTGAACAACTTCGAGGACATCTGGTCCACTAGCTGTGGCATCACGGTCCACTAGCTGTGGCATCAACCCAATAGTGTCAAATTCTATGTGATTTGAGGTTGAGCATTTTATATTTGTTTGTTCAAGAATCCAAATTCAGTAATGTTTTCCCTCTGTATTGGGTGTGTATACATATTTCAAACTGTCGACAGCAGACATAAACTCAAGTCCTACACAACTGTCGATGTTAACTCAATTCCTACAATATACTACTCTGTACATATACCCAACTATTGATATAAACTCGTCCTACAATATACCTACCTGTACATGTATCAAACCGACAACTGTCGACGTAAACTCAAGTCCTACAATAGTACCATTACTTGTAAAAGTGTGTTCAGGCATTAAATATAACATGTCACCAGGGTAGGTAACTCCTGCAGTGATCCCTGATGAACTACCAGTTGTAAATGCATGTGAATCTGTAATGAAATTTTTATAGTTAAAATCTACAGAATTATGACATAACCTATTAATACATGCAAGGACGATATGCAAAAAGAAAATACATAGCACACAGAGTTAAATCTTCAAACTACTGTAGCGATGAAGAAGGTTTGTATTGCCATTGTAAATGTCCTTCCTGCTGATTTTGGCTCTCAATGTCGATTTGTCGGCTTTCATGTGCTTTGGTTCAAATGATTCTGACGAGAGGTTACACCTTGAAATCCACATATAGCATATCAACATTGGAAAACATTTTTTTTATTCTCATTCTGAGTACATTCAAAAAGATGATTTCAGGTAGTCTAAAATAAATTAATGATGGCAAGGAAATTTGTTTTCCAGGATTTAACTGTAGTTGAAATCAATTTAAGGAGATGTGTTCTAGGATTGTTTATAGGACAGCCATCCAATATGTGTAAATTACAAACATCTACAGTTTGTCTTAATGCCTTCCATATTGGACACATATCCAATCCTTACAGCAAGCTGTAAAAGACCACCAAAAATTGAAATTGATGACATCCAAATGTAACAACTATAGGTTATATAAGTATTCAATGTTAAAGAAAAAAATACACATTTAAATATAAAAACAACCTAATCCACTGGATTAAGATTTTTTATACATCAATTGAAAAATGATGTTTACCTGAAGAATTTAATCCATAGACTGTACCATCACCCATGTTGACAGATATGTTAAAATTAGTTCCCATTGCAATGGTCAGATAACAGTCAAAACGAGTTGAAATCACAACATGTTCATCACAGATTAACGTCAAACGCTTGACTCGTGTCTGTACCTAATAAATGACAAAACAACACTTTAGTGATAGAAGAGAGTAAAGATTGTATATACTCCACCCATGTTGAAGACCTGGATTTGTAGATTCCATGTATTACAGAGATGGTGTATGGTTCCCTTTATATTTACCCAATTTCTTCCAATTTTATATTTGTGAAAGCTCCAGGTAAATTACAATATATAAATATATATTTTTCTATGGAATATAGAACATACTTTAATCACATATTTTACAGAGATAAGTTATTTTCTGCATGTCTAATATGGAACAAATTTGCTTTGATTATAATGCCCTCAGGGCTGATATGGATTTTATATTGTAAATCCATATGGGCTTTGCATTGTAAATCCATATCAGCCCTCAAGTGCAATCCGAGAGAAATGTGACTTCATGTTAATTATTTCTGACTGTATACTGAGAGTCTATTAAAATATTATGTTTGTTTCTACTATTAAAATGTATTTATATCTAAAATTAATGTAGAATAGATTATAACAAATTACTGATAAAATATGTGATAAATAAATCATTGGATGTCACTTTTTAAATCAACCCTGGTATCATCCCTCAACCAATATTGTCCCTCAGGGCCAATATTGGGCTTGGGATGATACCTGGTTTGATGCGGAAAGTGGCATATAATAATCTATAATTATTACAATATGTATTGCCCATGGTCCTTTATGTTGTATTTTGTCTTCTTCTTTGATTTGTTTGGATAGGGCTACTTTATGTGACTATGTTACTTTTGATCTTCCTATGCTCCTGTGCTGCAAAGGAGAGGTTACAACCAGAGGTTGACTCAGGTGCTCAAGGTCAGCATTTCCTTTCTATTTGAAGACACCCCGGGCATTCAGATTTTTCATAATATTACTAATTCATTCTAATTGATATATAATTTTTATATGATTATTAATTTATTTTACGTACAGCAAGTAATTTGTTAGCAAACAAAGTTGAGAACCCATTAGTAACATTTGCTTCCATTCCAACCTCGCCAGACTGACGGATATTGTATTCTACAAACTGTGTCAACAATGGACCAAAACTTGTGCCGCCATCGTAAACCATGCCACTAAATGTCATTCCAGTTCCTGACGTCATATTGAAATTAATTGTTGACAGGGCGTATGTCTCCAATACATCTGAAGAAATTACATAAAACATGATAAAATATATAAGTATATATAAGTATAGCCTTTCATTTTCTCATTTAAGTTAGGCTCATGTATATACAACTTTATTAAGGAATGTGTTGACTGCTAGAGTTATGTAAATTATGTTCCCTTGATCTCCATTTGACAGCACTTTGTTCAACCTATATCAGTTAACAATATCTAATATTACGTTTGTTATTCTGCAAAATTGTCAGATATGTTATTGTTCTATTTTGTGCTAAAATCCTTTGTTTCGCCCTAGCGTGCACTGTCATGAATACAAATCCGTTCCTATACAGGTTGTGACTAACATCGATTGTGACTATACACCGGCTTTGACTACTGAGTAACACGACGGGTGCAACAAGTAGAGCAGAAGTTGCTTACCCTTCCGGAGCACCTGAATTGATCATGGTTTTTGTAGGGTTCGTGTTATTCCAGTTTTAGTTTTCAGTGTAGTGTTGTGTGTTCTATATTTGTCTTTCGTTTCATTTTGTTGGCCACGGTCTTGTCTGTCTTCCGACTTAACGATTTCCGTCTGCCCCTTTGTTATCTTCGAATTCCTTATATTAGTTTCCTTACCAAATTTGTCAATAATTACTGCCGAGACAGTTTTTTTTTATTTTCAATTTTTCCCAAACAAATAACATATCTGATAGATCTAGAATTTGACCATGATTATAAAAATCTTTAGAACCTATTATCATAATACAATTATTATTCTGTGAAGATTTACAATTATTCACAACAAGTCTTATTTTATTATGAATCTCTTTAAGTTTTATAGACTCCTACAGGAGTTACTTACACTTAGGTATGAAAGGAGATTTTCCCACCAAGTTCACTGTAGTGAGATCTGGATTTAATGAAAAAACACATCAAGCAATTTGCTTTCCGTCTAGATTTCAACAATTAATCTCAATCCTTGTTCCAAAAATCTTTATGTTTAATTATTTTTACTTTAAAGACAATTTTTACAACTAATTCAGCCGAACTATTGCCATTGGATTTCCAGGTCTCCCACAGTACGCTTATTACTCCAGTGTAGAATACCCAAGTGCTTAGTTCAAAGAGACAGGACAAGTTCGAAACAAACTAAAAGATAAATTGGAAAGAAATAATACAAAGGCTTGGAATTTACGAACTCCTTCACAAAAAGGAGTGTAATCAGTAGCTATGGAAGGGCAAGCATCCCCTGTCTTGTGTGCATCGCCTGTCGTGGTATACTTTAACTCTAAAACGGGTTAATATCAATCCGAGAAGGGGTCAACTCATTGTCGCAATACAGGTAACAGGTCCACAATAAGTTGAGATACACTTATGCAATATAAATAACCAATTCCTGATGACGACCATAAAAATTAAGGAGGGACGATTTCAACCTCGATCGGATGTATCTTAGTTGTAGTAATGTACGCGACAACAGCAATACTCTCTACAGAAAATCTTGATGGATCGAACAGGCACGATTGTATCGAATGAACTTTGACACATAGATCCCATAGTCAGGGATATTGTCATATAAATATGTCACGTTTACAATAGGAAAACTGAAGTCATCCTGTTCTTCTGTAAATCTTAAAACTAAGTTCTTGGTCATTTTCGAGGAATAAAGGTATGAAGCAGATTTTTTCAGTTTGCGGTCTCCTTAATTTCTACTTCGCTGGGATATAATTTGGTCAAGATGCTCACTAAATTTAGGATTATGCAATGACAAAACGTCATCGCTATAGCGAAAACTAAAACTTATCGATCTGGATGAGTTCTGCTTTATAGAGGTATGGATAAAATTAGATTATGTTTTATGACAAATGAACAGCTCAGCAGTTCAATTTTATATATAATTACAAATCTAATTATATTTTAGTGCGTTCTCATATTCAAACTTTTGAGATATAATTATGTAATTTGATTGTAATTACTATGTTGTAACTTATGTGAGGATGGCTTCAATAAAAACGACGAATTCAATATGGTGATTGGATAAGTACAAAAAATAACTGATTAGGCTATGTTATTTTGAAACATCGAATAGAACATTCGTTTTCATATACACCATATTAAAATATAATTATGTAATCTGCTTCTTATTATAATGTTGTAACATATGTTAGAAAACGCTGAAATGATGTAGACGAATTCAATATAAGAGTGCGATAAGGTGGTTGGATAAGAATGGACAATAACTGATAAGGCTATGTCATTTTGAAACCAACAACAATGGTTAATACATTGGCTAAAATTTGTGTCTTCGTTTTGTGTATTGGTAAGTAAAGTTATAAATGCTTAACATAACAAAAATAAACTGTCTTAGTAAAAAAAGCATATTTTGCAACAATCGCATTCGATAGGTCTTACTAATTGATGCATGTACTAGAAATTTCTCGTGAACAATAGTATGAAATTATGTACCACGTCACGTACAACTAAGTCTTGAAAACTATATTGGTTTTTGTTGATAGTCAGAAGTATTTAATTAATATTCAAAGATCCAAGAATATCATACATTCGTTCTTAAAAAAAGGCAAACGTGGTTTGACGATTCCATGGGTTGTCCTACTACACAGCAAATTAAAGCTCTCAGTCGGACGGTCCCGAATGGAACTAGTGGTATTGATGTAACTTTGGGTGTTGGTAAGTTGTTGGTATAACTTTTGCTGGTGACCTAGTTTTATTGCTGTAACTTAGTCGAGTTAATGTCGTTATTTAAAATTGGCGTCGGTTTGGTGCCTTTTTGTAACTTGCTTGAGTTTTTGGACTGCAACGGCGCTTTAAAGGGCCATGGTGCCGAGCAGTGCAGAACGGTTACGCTGTGAATTGATTTTCATGGCCGCGTCCTACCTCAACACACTACAGCAGGTCTGATCGCCAGTGGGTCATCAAGTTGAGGGGACTTGTAAGGAGTTGTTCATTACTTCATCACTCCACGTTGTACTACGATTGAAGTTCCTGCTCGGCAGCAGGTGTTGCTGTTCGATGACAGTTACGTGACTCGTCACAACAATGATGACCACAGGTATTGGTTTTTAAGATAAAAAAAACATATATATACTCACGTAAAAAAGAAACTGTGCAAGGCTTTCGCATTAATTAAAATATATACCAAATTTTTATTTCTAGCAATAATTACAATAACATCATCAGAGAACATTTTTTGTCTTTAAAACAAATCTGCATGACTTTGATTTAAAAAAGTCAATGTGCGGCCATTTTAAAGACAGTGATGTTGAAAACAAAATTCACAAGCGTTAGTAACGGGTATTTCCTCTATTTGCATCGATGCATGCAAAACAACGTCACCTCATTGATGACACCAGATTACGAACAAAAGCTTGAGGAATGTTATTCCAGATGTTGACAAGTGCTGGACCAAGTTCCGCCAATGTAACAGGCAGATTCTGAAGTCGTCGAAGTCTACGGTCCATTTCATCCCACAAATGTTCAATTGGGGATAGATCTGGACAAACAGCTGACCAATCCAACAAATTGACATTTTGCTGTTACAAGAAGTTCTGAACAACTCGGGCGACATGGGGTCTGGCATTATCTTGCTGTAATGTCACCTTGTTGCCATTATTCTGGATGAATGGAATCACATGGGGCTGGAGGATCTCATCACGGTATCTGGTGGCTGTCTTTTTCCATTAACGAGTTGTAACACTGTACTTCCAGTTGCTGTGATTTTTTTTTTTTTTTATTTGTTTAAGCAGTCAGGATTTTACAATACCCCAACATCACCACCTGACCAAGGTGTAAATGGGTTGATTGTTAGAAAAAAACATTATATATCATGACTGTTTTTACACAATTATTTTTTAAACTAATAATACTGAGATTTAAAATGTATGCACAAGTATATCAAGCATTCACCCACTCACTCAGGACTAATTCAAAATATTTTGAAAATGAAGAAAAATAAAGCATTTTGTCCTATTACTCTCAAAAATATATCCTGTTAGTATATGTACATTCAATTTTTTGCAGTTAACAACTTGGTTGTTTTTTGTATGTATATATGTATACTGCAGCCGAATTATTATTAGCATAATTTTGTGTATAAAGGATTTTTCGTTCAGGTCAATCTAGAGTTAGCCACAATTGGAGAGGGATTCCACCCTTGTTGAAGGTAGATCCAACAACTTTCCTCCCTTTCTTATGGAGATGGAGTATGGTCCCCTTGATATTTACCCCATATCTTTCCTCTTGTATAATATTTAAAATGCATACCCATTCCCTCATAAAAACTAATAACAAATTTCTTTTGGCCAACAAAATCTGAAACCTATAACTGGTAACATGTTTATTCCATATGTCAGATAGTAATTTATACATGAAACATTTGCAGTTGTCTGTCCATCAAGGCCAGAAGAAATCAATTACTCTTGATCTGTATGGAAACTGGCTGTCAGATACAAGAATTGATAACATCTCTTCATTAGCATACCATAATTAACTTCTTAATTGACAAGAAAAATAAACTGACTTATTCACATACCTTCTCACTTATGTTATTGAGTTTCCAATCTCAAAAAGGTCTTTTTTAAATTTGTCTGGGAGATAATTTGTACTATATCTCTTTGTGTTATTGAATAAAAAGTTTAATCTAAAATTTAATTCATTTCAATTTATTTTCACATGCTTAAAATCAATTAAAAATATTTTTAAAAATCTTTTTTTGATGTTAAATAAAATGCAAGTTGTCTCCCTTGAAAAAATGAAATTTTTTTTACATCGTAGTTACATTTGCTATTAGAAATATTGTGTGAAATATTACGTTAGTTTTGTCACCAATTTCCAACTAAGTGCACAATACAACAGATATAAATAAATCTGGTCAATTTCAGGATCACAGGCCTTTGAAATTGATGCAATGTCATCAAACTTGTTTATTTCATGACAAAACAACATTGATTCAATCAATTGCAGCTACTTTCTACCAGTTAATTTAACTGACACTTACATGTTCTTACTCTCTACTCTTAATCATGAAAGACCATTACCTTCAGTATAAAATTACAAAATTTAGGAATTTCAATTAAATTGAGAAAATGTAAAAAGAGATTAATAATTCCAAATATTTATTGTTTGTTTGTTTGATTGCGGTTTAACGCCACTTTCAACAATATTTCAGTCATATTGTGGCGGTCAGTTTTACTGGTGGAGGAAACGTGCCATTTGAGTTAAACGAAACCCGTTTTTGTATGGTACAAACCCAGGCGCAAACTCATGCCGTATATAGGTGATAGGATACAGTGATCTGAACAGGTTAGTTTAAATCAACTACCTAGACCACTCAGCCACCCAGGCCCCCCAAATATTTATAAATATTGAAAACATGCCTTAAAGAACTCTAGATAAATAAATTTGAAAACTTATTAATACAGTAAGTATCATTGGGCCAAAAAAATTGTTATTCTGATTATTCAAAGAAAAATAATAAATTTACATCTTATAGAATTTTTCAGTTAAAATTAAATGTTAAAACTTTATGTTCCTGTCACAAGCCAGGAACCTGTTATCCAACTTGGATGTCTTGTTTCGTTCAAGTGGAAAGTTATTATATTTGAATATCATCACATTTTATTTTGGGGGCCTTTTACAGCTTCCAGTAGGGTGTGGACATGTGTCCATTATTGAAGGCCTTATGGCAACCTGTAGAAGTTTGAGATTTACATGTTTTGGATGGCTGTCTCAAGGACAGGCATGGGGTGAATTACATTGGAATGTAATGCATTAAATTACAATTACTTTAACAAAACCATGCATTAAATTACAATTACTTTAACAAAACCATGCATTAAATTACAATTACAGTTACATGAATTTTCCAAAGTAATGCATTATATTACAATTACTTTACCAATGTAATGCATTAAATTACAATTACATTTTGCCTGGTTAAACAAAAACAGCTTTCAAATATATCGCATTATACGAGTATAAAATGAAAAAGAACATATTTCCATACACATTATGCAACTTCTTTCAAAGAGAGTGAATGGAAACCCTTATCATTTGATTTTAAATGTTATAATGGCATTTTATCATAATTATTGGTTCAAATGTTTCATCTTTCATTCTCATTCTATCAGGCCTAACGACTTCTCCTGCTATTAAAAAAGGAAAAAAGTAATCTAAAATTTAATTGAAATATTTAAAATATATTTCATTCCAACTATGAACTAATTTTAGAAAAATCCTTGTTAATCAGTTGAAAAGAATGTTTTTATAATTCACAGTTACTGCTTGGCTGTAAGCAAAAATTGCCAAAAAAACTTATATTATGAATAGTATATTATTTTGACACTATATGTCCTGTCATCCTGGTCGTTTTTTTTTTTTTTTTTTTTGTTTTTTTTTTTGTTCTTCACATGCTATTCATTGCATTACATAAATAAAGTCTCCTTTCATTTTAAATATCTATAAAAATAGGAAATTTGGCATGATTGTCCATCAGACAGCCACCCACCAAGAGACAGTGGAATTTAAACTTCTAGGTCCCATTATGGCCTTCAACAATAAAATCAAAGTCCATACCATAACAGAAGCTGTAAAACGCCGCAAAATACAAATTGTGAAATTATACATGACAATCGACCTAATCTAAAGCAAAAATGGTGAACATATAACAAGAATTGACTAATAAAACAACGACAACTTCTGGACTACAGGTTCCTAGCTATTTTACTTTTTTATATATTTTTCAATGATTAATCAGTTAATTTTTTACCACAATAAAATTGAAATGGTTGTACATAATTTTAATTTTTATTTAACTATTTTTTAAAATAAATGCTTACCTTGAGATGGGTATCAATTCTTCCAATTATTAAATTGTATTCAGGGTTTTTCTTTAATGTAATGCATGTAATGCACATGTAATGCAATAAATTACGCAATATTTAACAAAAGGAATGTATTAAATTACAATTACTTGTAATGCAAAAAAATGATGCATTACACATTACATGCAATTACTTAAAAAAGGTAATGCTTTGCAATGCATTACAATTACACATTTGCATTACCCCATGCCTGCGGCCAGTCGGTGGTTGTCAAAATGTGGCACCACATGCTCGTCAAGCGCGTTATCACGGTAACCAACGCCATTGAGATAACCTTGAAGGACGTGCAAGGGTAACTTACAATTGAAAGAAAAGCACCCCATACAGTTCCACCACCCGCCCAAAAGTGGTTGTGCCCATGACGTTTTCATCGCGATATGCGGTGTTTCTGTGCCGCCAGTACCGAACACGACCGTCCATAGGAAGCAAGATTAACCGACTCTCGTCGCACCAATGAACAGGTCTCCAGTTTCGTATATTCCACTGGAGATGGTCACGTGACCAATTTAAGCTATCCGATGCCGGTCGTTTTATGGGTCTCCTAGCACGCAAATGCTGAGCATTGAGTCGCCTGATTACAGTTCGAACAGACACATGGAACCCGAAAGGCAAACTGGCACGTATACGACAAGCCGTGGTAAAATTATCCCACGACGGGCTATGAGCCTATTCTCTCTTGGTGTAGTTTTGCGGGGCATTCCCGATCACGGACGATCCTCCACCGAGCCTGTCGCTTGAAAACGATCCAAAGGACGGTAATCACAGAATGGTGCTCACCAACACGCTGTGCCACCCTTCTGTTGCTTAAAGCCGTCTGTGACATGCAAACTGCTTGCCATCATTCATATATTTAATTTTCTCCTAACCATTACTTTTCCCGCAACTATGCACAATCTAAACTTCTACAACTTAAAATTGACAAACATGCCTTGTGTAATTACGTATCACACTATAGTACACCAAGCGAAATTTGCCACGACTTAAGTCAAAATATAGCAAAAGTTCAGGAACAAAATATGTCATGTTATATATCGTTAGAATTCTAATTTTTTGCCGCAACTCATCATGCAATTAGAATTTTTGTTTTCCTCAGCACAAAAAAATTTTCCATTACCCCTCTATGTTAAATTTTTGACATTGAAAAAAAAAGTCTCAAAATGGCATGTTTTCATAGCTAAATATCTCGCTTCAGTGTTACAGCTGGAATATAATTTAACTTTATTCCTAAAATTTCATCTTTTATCTGTCATAAAACCACAAAAAAAATATTTATAATAACAGATTTTCTCCATGTTTTTGAAAAGTACATAACTCTGTGTTTATTTATCTAAAATAATATAGAATATAACAAATGACCATTCCCAGAACATTTGATATTACATCGATTGGCAGTGTTTAAACAAAATAAATGTCACACACAGATGAGACTTAATTTCACGGAAATGAATATTGCTGACCAGGAAATATAGATTTTCAAGGAAAAATGCCAACTATAAAATTGTTGTATTATTCATTAGTCAGTCTGATCCATGGACTTTATTGCACATAAAGAAAAAAAGTAAAAAATATTAATCTGACATAAAGTCAAACTGTCGCCCAGTCAAGGATCCTACTTGCACAAGTAAATAATTTATACCTGTAAATTATATTTACTTGTTCAAGTAATGTTATTTTAATCTTTTATATTATGTACATGTACAAGTATAATTTTTAAAATTTACACATATCTGAACTTCAGTTGTGTATTATTAAACTTATTTCTACAGAAAGCGAGATTTTTCTTTTAAAATTTAATAACATAAAATAGTAGTTCAGGCGAATTTAAGTTATAGAGGAGCACAGGCTTTGAAGATTGGATCCTTGAGACATTAAACATCAAATATAAGTAATGTTATGATGCCTGATGATTGGTAATTTTTTGAATGAATCTCTCTATGTTGTTATCTTTTTAATGAACCATAATAGTGATAATTGTAATGGATAACCTGTAAGATATTAAAGATTCATAAATATATTACTTGTACAAGTTAAAATTTTAACATCACATGAACACAAACATGTATTAATTTAACATCCAACATATTTAAAAAAATTCTGTCCTAAAACAATACTGTTTTGTACAAGTGTATATAGTTCTTAAAAATAATTGCAATAAATATCTTCTAAATTCTTTAAAATGGACGGACAATGATTATAAATCATAAATTAAAATAATAGATTTTGTCCTGAATCACTATACAGACAGGAAATTTATATACCGGTAGTTCATAACATTTAAACAAACAAGATTCCTTTAAAAACAGTAAATAAAATGGACGGATTTTATGCAAATGTAAAAATTACAAACAAAAACAGCAATTGTTAAAAGGAATTCTAAGATAGCAAAAGGGCAGAAAGAAATCGTTTAGTCGAAAGAAAGACAAGACCATGGCCAACAAAATGAAACGAAAGATAAACATAGAAAACACAACACTACACTGAAAACTTAAGTTGGAGTAACACGAACCCTACAAAAACCAGGGTGAGTTCAGGTGCTCCGGAAGGGTAAGCAACTCCTGCTCCACTAGTGGCACCCGTCGTGTCACTCATTGTAGTAAAAACCGGGTGATATTTTATATATTTTTAAGTTCAATCATTAGCCGATTGGTTTATGTTTGTTGTCTATTCCTTAAACAGTACCATTTTCATTAACAATCGGTTTATATAAATTCTCTAACCCTTATACATAACCGAATGTGAAATTTTAAACTACACATGAATGTTAGAACTACCCTTTTCATCAGAGGATAAACAATACAAAGACTTTCACCATACAATACTTAAATTAAAAATATTACAAAGACAACATGGAGAACTAAAGCAAGAGTAACACGAACCCCAATAAAATAAAACCCGGGGTGAGTTCAGGTGCTCCGGAAGGGTAAGCATCTCCTGCTCGTGGCACCCGTCGTGTTACTCAGTAGTCAAAGCCGGTGTATAATCACAATCGGTGTTAGTCACAACCGGTATAGGAACGGATTTGTATTCATGACAGTTGGAAGATATCGTGAAGTGATGTTTCTTGCTTTAAAATAATGGAAAACAGTGGAAAAATGTGTAGCAACCATGGAAATTCAATGTAAACGATTAGTCATAGGTTAAATTAACAAATACCATGTTTTGAAGTAGGGCATATTTAAGTGTTGGATGTATTCTGTATTTTTAAAAACTGGGTTTATAGTTGAATGTGAAACTTAAATAAAAACCGGGTTTTTACTACAATGAATAACACGACGGGTGTTACTAATGGAGAGGGAGCTGCTTACCCTTCCGGAGCACCCGAACTCACCCTGGTTTTAGTAGGGATCGTGTTACTCCAGCTTTAGTTTCCAGTGTAGTGTTGTGTGTTCTATGTTTGTCTTTCGTTTCATTTTGTTGGCCATGATCTTGTCTGTCTCCCGACTTAACGATTTCTGCCTGCCCCTTTCGTATCTTCGAATTCCTTTTATTAACCTGAGAGGAGCTTTTAATTAGTAGTAGGTTTTATTTCAAGAAAAAATTCTATTGAAGAATAGAATCGACTAAAATGAATTGTGAAAATAAAACACCTCGTATGAGAAACGAAATTTCATGTATGGGTTTGTTAATTGCATTTTTTACCCAATCTTGGCATATCATAAATGTATTCAGCAAGTTTATCATTTTTGCCAATTTCGAAAATATTTAAAGAATCTTTATTTCACTGCATAAAGTACATTAGAAAATAGCTGTGCAATATATATATTTACTTAAACAGAAATTAAGTCATCAGATAAGGTTTAGTTTAAGATGCAGATTAAAACTGGCTACATAAAAAAGGGTTATTGTTCAGCTGTCAGTCAAGGCGTTAAACAGGTTAATAATTCCAGGTATTTTTGTTTTCGTTTTCTTCTTGACGGCGTTCAAATCTATCGTTTAAAAAATATCTTGCCTCCCTTTTATCTAAATTCAATTTGGCAACACCGTCAAGCTTGACTCTTTCAATATCGTCTTCTGTAATAAACAGAAACATAGCATTTAACTTTGTCTAGAGCATTTAACTGTGTCTAGAGTATGCATTCAAATTCATAGGAGAGAAACAATTCTCTAACTTAACTATACGAAACAAGTCAACAATGTGTAGCTCTGAAATACTTAATTTATCGAACAATTATCGAATCTTATTACAGCTAGGCATAAAATATTCATTGCCGTGCTTCTGTTAATCAAACTACACCAAATTTTGTCCGCATATTTATAAGCAAAGTGAGAAAATATGAAACGGAAGATTTTATTTAAATACGGGAGATTATAATATGCACTTGATTTAAAAAAAAAAAATAAAATACACAAATTTATATATTGTTTTTACTATAGTAAAATTTTGTTTATCTTAAGGATGTTTGCTACTCAATTTGAAAATAAATAGCTTTTTAAAAGACTGTCATAAATATGTAGTGCTTTACATA
>JAULBM010288038.1:0-16004 GCA_032357055.1 Geukensia granosissima | reverse complement strand
ATTTTTCTTGGCTTATTCAACAGATCATGGATTTTAGGGTTTCTATTTTGACATTTTTCTTGGCTTATTCAACAGATCATGGTTTTTAGGGTTTCTGTTTTGTCATTTTTCTTGGCTTATTCAACAGATCATGGATTTTAGGGTTTCTATTTTGACATTTTTCTTGGCTTATTCAACAGATAATGGATTTTAAGGTTTCTATTTTGACATTTTTCTTGGCTTATTCGATCTATCTTGTCCTTGTCTAATCTTGAAGTAACAATATCTGAATCGTTTTGCATTATAACCAATCTGATGCATACTCGTGTGTTCGGAAGCGTAAGCAGTTTCTACGTTTTTAAAGAAACCCAGTATTTTGTCTAACAATTTTAATATTATCACATAAAGGTCTAGTGTTATAATGACTTATACCGGCTCGGTAGTGTAATTTTTAGCCAGCACCGAGTGCAGAAGGTTGAAAGTTCGATCCCCGACAGGGTCAAACCAAAGACATTAAAATAACTTTTTGCTGCTTCTCCTCTTAGCACGCAGCATTTAAGAGTAAGAGCAAAGACTGGTCGGCCCAGGGTCAAACAATGTGTCTGTGTAAAGTGGCATGTCTTCCTGAGGACTGTTGCTTTCGTGAGCTAACACGTTAAAAATCCGGCTCATTGTGTCGGTCATGCAGCTGGGTTTATGCAACATCATCATCATAAATATGCTCTCGTCCTGAATATGCATGAAATATTTGCAGTGGGACGTTAAGTTACATCCAATCAATCAATCAATTAAAGACCAATAAATGTGAAATATGATTTGAAGATACCAAACTGATGGAAGGAAATCTTTAATTCGGAATTCGAAAACAAAACAAAAAACAGGATCATGACCAACAAAACTAAACACCAGACAAGCATCAGTAGACAAAACAGGACACTAAACACTGAACCATTAATAAAACGAAACGAATAGAAACGAGGGAGAGCTCGGGTGCTCCGGAAGAGTAAGCATTTCCTGTTCACAAGTTATACCTTATGTTAAACAGTAGTTAAAGTCGGGTTTTACTACCATACGATTTGACTTTTTAATATTTTTTTTCATCCGGTGAAAAACCCATAGATCAATGTCGAAATTAATTTCACTTACCTTTGGCAAAGAGACAAATTAAATGGTACACACTAAAACAGTTAATGTCTCATGTTCCTGTACTGAGTCAGGAATTGTTGTCATAGTTTTGTTTTTCTGTTGAATGTTATGCTACTTTTACATTTTAGGTAATATTCAGGTAAGAACAGTATAATTTTACGCATACACGATTTATTATTTAGGGCGATTAAGAGCTTTTCCACCCTTGTTAAGGCTTTTTCGAGATTTGTAAATTATCTCAGTTTTTCTCGTGGTTGGAGTGGAGTTTCTCTGAGATTTACCTTATATCTTTTGATTTTCATATATAAAAATATGCCTTTTGTTTGTTAATACAGATGTCACAAAATGCTCTAAATTCGTCGTTTTCTATAGTTTCAAACACATTCTCATATTACATTGAAAAAGAAATAAATGACATCAAATAATTCATCAGATAAAACAAGACAGCAGTAGAAAAAAATGGTTCGACCAAGAAAATAAAACTTTACCAATGTTGAATAAATCTGATGAATTTTGATGTTATATATGTACATTTAAAGGAACAACATTTCATCAGTAGCCTAAGAAGCAAAACAAATCGAAATTAAAAGTCAAATCTAGGAGCAGACAAAACTTCTAGATGATACAACTTTCGAAGCCTGTTCTGCACTTTAAGTGCTAAAGAGTTTAAACTAATGCAGCAATTTTCTGTAAAACATTATTTGATAAATTTTATGTTATCCAAGTCTGAGATCTAGTCTTATGAATTCCCTCTAGAACCAAATATCCACTAGCAGATACATCGACCCAGTGGTTTCAAAATACAAGTTTACGACTGTTGAATAAATCTAGTGAATTTTGATATGCGTTTTATTTTATAGAAAGAATATGGAATGTATGACAGGAAGACATAAACACATCTTTCCTGGACTGAACACTGCATAATTTTTCATAAAGCTGCATTCTGTAGTTCACTAGATTTTTGTAGGGTAAGACACCAATTCTTAGAAAAACAGTGCCTTGGATTTCTCTATTTTTTAAAGAGAATGTTGACAATATAGAAAACAACGATTTTAAATACCAAAATTTCACTGCGTACGAAGCGCTATTCAGGATTAACAAGTCGTTAAAAATTTGAGCTATGTGTTAACATCTGTTTCACAAGTAGGTTTTATGTGATCTAGGTAAGGATTTTCTTTCCACTTTTCGTTTTGTTAATTCAAAGACTTAACAATATAAGCACCTCATTACAGGATCAAATTACAAGTACAGACAATACAAAACAGAAAAAAAGAAACAAAGACCACTCGATAGCTAGGTTTACGATGTTTTTACATATCAGGGAGCAGCTTCTCATCAGTGGTATTAAGATAAAAAATAGAAAGTCCGAGGTCTAAACATGGTTAAAAAAAACCCAGTAAACCAAATCCAGCAACAGAGACAAGTCAGTAAATGAATCCATAAATGAAGATAAATTTAAAAAAGACTTAAAAGCAAAATTTAAACAACTTAGAACTAACAAAATAAATATTACGGAGGTAAATATTTTGCGGATAGGAAAGCTATTCTTTATTTTCATTGACATCTGTCAAAGCTGATTTTAAAAATATTTTGTTTTTTGAGACCAATCAATATCAGTAACTCAACACAAAATGTAGGACCATCCAAAAAGAAAAAGGGGGAACAAAGACCAAACGAAAGATACTTTTACAAAGTTAGTCATATCTAAAATACGCCAGATATTTTGTCGTGTACATATATTGCCGTAGATATTTTACAGTTTTTATAACGGCCATAGATATTTCACTGATTACATAGGAGGCTATAGATATTTCGTTGTGTAAATAAGGCCGTAGAGATTTTATCATGTACATAAATCAAATCGAACTAAGAATTATTCAGAAAGAAAATGTGTCATTTTTTTAGACTTTTTGTATAAACAATTGTCTAAACAGACCATTTTTTATCCAAAACCAAATTCCAGGCAACTGATCTATTTGATTTTTTTTGTTTGTTTGATAGGGGTTTTACGCCACTAATAATATTTCAGTCATTTCGCGGTGGTCAGTTTTACTGGTGGAGGAAGTCGGAATACCTAGAGAGAACCACCGACCTTGGGCAGGTAACTGACAAACCTTATTAGGTGCAATGCGAGTTAAACTCAACCCGTTTTTGTATGGTAGAAAAGGCAGGCGAGAACTCACGCCGTATAGGTGATAGGCTACAGTGATCTGTACAGGTAAGTTTAAATCAACTACTCGACCACTCGGCCACCCAGGCTCCTATTAATTTTTTTGTATTACTCAACAAATAACTGGATGCCTGTGTGGCCGAGTTGGTTACGTAGTTTATTTAAACTTAACTGTTCAAACAATTGTAACATATCACCTTTACGTCGAGTCTGACTTTGTACGATTCACAAACGGGTTGCGTTTAACCTGCAACGAACCTGATATGATATGGCAGTTCCCTGCCCAAGGTCGGTGATTCACGCCGGATACTCTTGCTTACTGCACCAGTGAAATTGACCGCCTCGATATGACTGAAATATTGTTGAATGTGCCGTTAAAGCCCAAACAAACAAACAAACAAACCAATTACACTTTTACTTAATGCATAAAATTTAACTCAAAGCTGATCTACAAATCATGTCAATTTTCATATAAATACATCAATCAAATACTAAATAATCTTTTCTCTGCTCCATTTACCAACTTATTATTCATATCTATCAGCGGTAATAAATAACTAATAAGAGAATATTGATTGACAGTATAGTGGTGATATACTTGAATGAGCGATTAAAGGCAAGACTTGGTCATCTAGAGATAAAATGGATTCTGTGGAACAAGCTAGTCTGTCAGCAAATTGATAGAAAATTTGATTATGTGCGAAAACATAATTGCAAAACACTACAGTGCCATATACACATGATACACTTTGGTTTTCAGCAAAAGTCAACAGAAAATATATTATTACATTAATATTGAAAAATAAGAGACTTTTCATGATAATAGATATATTTTAGTTTGGAATGATCATTTTAAATTTAAGTTAAGAAGTCTCAAACACAAATCTAAGTGCAAAAGTAACTCCTTACCTAGTTCACGTAAGTCCTATATGAGCTTTGTGAAACAGATGTTAAGACGTATATCAGTTTTTTAAGCAAAATTCATATGAAATTTGAGTAATTTAATTTTTTTCTTTAGTTACAGCCAAAAGCGCGTAATTCTTAGGAAATGTTGAAAAAAGATATGATTTCGATTCTTCACTTTTTATGAAATTAATTTCATCTTTAAAGAAAATTTTGCTAAGGTGTTATTTACTTTTTTCAAAAATTCTTCCTACAATAGTATGACCTAATTTCTACGAAACGTCCTTTTCTCCTATTACTTTCATAGCTTTATTATTTACAACATGACAAGGAAGGTTTCCTGAACGAGACAGAACGACTAACCATTATAAAGCACTTGTAGGTGCAAATGAGTTAATAAGTTGCTTTTGTTCGTTTTCTTCCGCCCTCCCACCTGGTTTAAATGTTATCATTGTTTCCTGTTTTTCTGTCGATGATTTGCTTCTGTTATGATAAACTAGATTTACAATTCGTTTTCCTCAACTCAATATGACTCTGTTAAATTTCGTAAGTTTCATTATCAACAGTAAGACGAACTTCAAAATACATATCAATTGTTCGGTTGTAGCAGTTCCAATAACAAGACAAGTAATCAGGCTGTATATGATTTTTAGAGGGAACTGGGCCGCATAAAATCGGTTAATGAGGGGGTCTTTCCTTGTATTGCACGTGGTAGAAATCCTCGACATACAATGAATTAGCTTCCTATTTCAATTTAGTTCGAGTGGAGTACTTCTTCTCTTATTTCTATCCTGGCAAGACTGATTGCATAAATACTTTAATTTTTTCCGTAAAATTTTAATTAATTATTATTAAATTTCCAAGGCTCTTTCTTATGATGCAGAGGTAACCCTCGCTTATATTGGACTCCTGTTCATTTCATTGTTTTCGGTTCTTATGCTTGTGCTTATTAATTTCCATTGCATTTTAACCGGATTTCAAACATTTTGCTGCCAAGTTGCCAAGCAAACAAATGGCCATACAGTCAATCAAATTGAAATTGGTATTTTCCGATACACTTATTTAAATCTTGGCTTTATCATGTTGATGTTTTAAATACTGCTGATAAGAGGTTTAAAATACCTATACAGCACAGTGAAATCAACAATATAGTGAAACAACATTGGAAATCAGAATTTTGGAAATGACAAGTCCAGTACCATCTGGAATGGGTACTCAGCAATGTCATTTTGGCCATTGGAACGTTGTGCTGTTTTGTAATGTATTGTTATTAGAATTTGTATGTGTATGAAAATGAAAAAAATATGTGGTTAATGTTAAAGAGACTCACCATGAGAAAAAAGCAGAAGAGGTCTCCGCAAGGTCTTCAATAAGGGTGGAATTTCACTTCTTGTGAAAAGCTCTAATTCGCCCCAAATAAAAAATAATGTATGCGTCAAAAAATTATGTTTTTATCTGAATATTATCGAAAATGTACATGTAACGTATTTGAAAAAAAAACGTCTTGTCAACGTTTGGAAAAAGCAGTTTAATGTTACCGTGACGCAACTAAAACAAACGTTTAATGTTAAGCATTTTCAACCGTAAATAAATCGTCTGCTCTTTTAAAGAAAATCTTTACTACATATCTGAACTAACATTGACCTTGTATTTTACAGAAACGATTGTCATCAAGGCCGAAACAGGTTTACCCACACGGAACAATGTATCATTACTTGGAACCAATACTTGAATCTTCATTACTGAGGTTTATGGGTGATCATATGTCATGCCACGACACCTCTGTCATATTCGCTACCATAATTGTGAGGTATCAAAGAAGTTTTGAATGCTGTTTTTAGTTTGTTTGTTTGTTTGTTTGATTGGTTGGGTTTAACGCCTGTTTCAATAATACTTCAGTCATAACGCGGCGGCCAGTTTTATTGGTGGACGAAGCCGGAGTAACCGAAGAAAAACAACCGACCTTGGGCAAATAGTTAACAAACCTAACCTGGTGTAATGTCGTTGTTTTTTAAAAAAAAATTGTTGAGAAAGTATAACGTAATAGTAAGATAGGAGGGAGTTGTGGCATGATAAACTTCTGCAGGTCCCAGTACAGCCTTCAATAATGAACCAGATTTCATACAATGACGGAAGCAAAAAGTAAGACATAGTTTGGCAGCCATGAGAAGAAACTGACATTGCTCATGACATATGTCAGCCTTTGCAGAGGTGATTGGTGATACTTGTGTCTAAAAGTAGTTAATGATCCTAGAAGTACTTAAGTTGAAATTATATTAATTTGGAACTTTAAGTATTTTATTGAAGATTTGCTTGTATAAGTGACGATTTAATGGTCGCAAATTGAGTTTACTAGAAACGCGTTAGGATAGACAGTAGCCGGATATTTGCAACCATAAAATCAAAATTGATGCCAGCAAATCTTCAAATACAATACTGTCAACTCCTTTCTAATGCAAACGAATTCATGCACGTTCAATGCGCGCTTGCATTGTTTCTATGACACCACCAAAAATGGATTTGATGCCATGGAAACTTTAGCGTCATTTAGTGAAATTCAACTTTACAAACGGTGTTTCATTATAATTACGTTTATAACGAACTCATTTAAACTGTAATTGTTACGTTACGTTATTTTAATGAGTTTGATACTAGCGTACAGGCGACGTTAAAACAAAAAAATGTCCGGTCATACTAAGCCCAGCTTGATGACAAAATGTGAAATTCCTTGGCGCCTAGTAGCGACACATATGTTAGAAAAGTGAGATTCAACTTTATCCAGACTATAATATCACATTGGAACGTCTTTTCTTTTGATTTTTTCGGGGAAACTTAGATTTCGTTTAACTTTTAACGTGGATAGAAGTGGAATTTTTAATGAACTAGGCTGCTGGGTCATGCTTTTAGTATTTTCTAACAAAACTGTATCGATACTTTGTGTTTGCTGGTAATGCATTAAATTTCATTGTACAGAGCAGCTCTAGGGTTTGGGGTTCTTTTCCATCATGGCGTCAGTACTTACTTCCATATATAATTTCCTAATGAACTTTAAACTCATCATTATATAAAAATACGCGTTTAAATGCTAAGCATCAACACATAAGCGGTATCGAATAACTTTCGAAACATATTTATCGAGTTAAACAGAAACATCATCAGTTCAATTTCATCAAAATGGGACAAATTTATTAACAAAATGCAAAAGTAAAAGACAACCAGATGCAGAAGTTGGTGGTTATTCCTATGTTTTACAATATTACATATTCACGTATAAGGGAAAATAACCGCCCAAATGGAAATCTCATTTTAAGTGTGATTTTAATTCAAAACTGGCGTCATAAGAAGGAAATCATTGTTTGGCCGTTATCGGCAAATGTTTTAAACCCATTACAAACTTGCTATTCTCTTAGTCATAAACAGAGCGACTCTCCGACAAGACTCCAACGCAAGTGAAAATAAAACCAAGGTTGAAATAATATTGCACTTCAACCACTCGTGTATAATAGATTTTGTCCTACTGTAATTTTACAATATGCCAACTGCAATCTCATTTTTCACAGATTTTCTATAATTTTGTCGTAACATTTGAAATGCAATACTTCAGCTATTAATGTCTGTCATTTTTCATTTAAGGAAATCCCATTAATGTCTTTATTCAATAACTATGATTTATTTAGCATTCTTTTACGGTCTTTCTTAAATATCGAACAAGCTTCAGCTTAATTCTCGTTACAGGTAATAAAATCATGTATAAGAACAATTTGCCTTGATTTCGTACAACTAACATTCATATCTGTATAATATTAATGTTCAGTTATATAATTATATTGTTAATGTATTTTATATGGGAACGAAAAATAGGTGAAGAGTTTCGTAATTCTTAAATACAGAAAAATATACAAATAGGAGATGGAGCATGATTGGCTATGATACAGCCAACCGCAAGTATGTCATTTATTTTCACAAAAAGGTCTCACTAACAACCAGCGGGTCAATTAATAATTTTTCTTGCAGCTTCCAAATCAACTGACAAAGCAATAAAATGTGCATACAAGTAAAATTATTAATATTAAGCTGTAGATAGCTTCCTTCAACTGTCAACAATCATTAATGAAATATGAGAATACAGTAACTGGTGTTTCAAACTTCTTCGAGCCTATGAATTTATGGTGGAACTCATATCCGTGAAATGTTACTTTTTACTTTAAATTCCTACGTGATACGAAATATACGCGTAAATAAAAGTTGTGAACACGTATGAACGTATGCTTCCGCGAAAGTTAGACTAAACGAAACCTTATCCTTTTAAAGTACATTTTTTGAGTATGTAAATTGGCTGTTGCCAAATTCAATTTCGAATTTTAACAAAAAGTAACACGTGAGGCAAGACAGTTTTTTTATTGAGACTGATTTTGCGACAAAAAAAGGTCACCTACCTATTTGGTGTTAATGTTGAATGATTCCGTTTAGCGCAATACAAAACCTGATTAACATTACTAAAATATCAAATCATATAATTGTAGGCAAACAATTTTGAATGAATAGCTACATTATAACTAACAACCAAAGCAGACCAGGCGAAGTTGTGATTAGACGCTTGTAAAAGTTTAAACTATAAAGAACACTAGTTGAAATTACACCTAAACGAAAGTAGGCTCTTTCCCCTCTGGAACACCTATCAAGTTTTGTAAATGAGTTTGCCGATTCTAGGCTTCTGTTATTTAGTTATTGTTTTTTAAATGCGTTAATGTCTGTTTTGAGCTTGTCTTGTCTTTGAGGACTTTAAATTGAAGGTCTAAAACATAGGTTTTTACTATGGATATAAAACATAATATAAAAAATAGTCTTGGTGTCATGAACCAAAACCGAGTGGAGGGTAAGGTTGATTGAAAAGATATTGATATATTATATCGAAGGAAAAAGAATTCCGCAGAATGTTATTATAAGCAATGATATCTTTATTCCTGACAAATTTGAGCTTTAACGTCTAATTCGAATGTTCAGCACTGCAGCAATTGTTTAGTTTAAGCATGATTTATTTTCGTCATAGAGGTTAATTATGACACTAAGTAAGAATAAAATCAGACACATTGCTATAAATTAAGAGACATTGATATTATTATAGTTTGATATTCTGTAATTTTATGTGCATACAAGATATTCAGAAAAGCTGATTTATTTTTAAAACCAAACAAATATATAGAGCAGACTATTTTAAATATTTTTAAAATGTTAACGGCAGAAAATCAAAATAAATATGTATTTTAATAAAAGTACTCGGGGCTTTGTCTCACTCGACATTAGTTTTTTTTTGTGTGTGTGTGTGTTGTGTAATCTGAAACATGCCTTGTTCTTTTTTTAATTTTGGTTATGCTGTTGATTGTTTTTCAATTCATGTTTTCAAGTTGCCAAATGTGTATCTTCAAAACAGACTCGTAAATAAGAAGATATCTAATCCCGAAATTAAAATCAATATTTCGTATTTTCAGGATAGGGTCTGTATTTTCAATGTATGTGGATACGATGAACTAGCAATCATCAAAAGACATATTTTTGTATTTTATTGCATTAGTTGCAAAATTAAAAATATTCAAAACCGTGTTTTTTACCTCCTTTTAAACATTTCTGCGCTGGCAAACTTCAAAGTTAACTTAAGTAAAAGTTTACATTATTTGTTTTTGTTAAAAGATTTTTGCTAGAATGTTCAGAAGCATCCATACCGCACATTAAAATATTTTCTCGTCAAAAGAAAAAAAACGATCACTCCAAAATGGACATGAAAGTTGCATTGACTACAAAAAACACCAATTCATTGACGAAAAATAATAATTGAAAGGTTTGCCAAAACATCCAGACCTAGTCCAAATAATTAAATCTCTTAAAAACAAAGTGATAAACATAGCAGTCACACGCGCAGTAGAGTCTTGAAGAAGAATGTATGACCGGAACTTATTTGCAAGAAGAACTCGCACTAGTATTCTCCAGAGGAACGTTAATAGAGTTTGCGTGCTCAGCCTTAATAACCACATGTCAAATTCAAATAACATCATGAAACAGCAATTTTCACAGCAAGGAAAAATTAACACAAGTCCGTAGAAAACAAAAGAAAAAATAAATGATATAGACAGAATTATTAATAAAAAAGAGCTTACCTTCAATCTGTGAAGTTCTTTGTAGAAAGCGAAACGTTTTGACACATTGTGATAACAATTCCTGTTGTTGGACCTCTGTTTCGTCCGTCTTTCTGCAAGAATAGTTTAAGTTGGAATTATAAAATAGATTGACAGTGCCAATTACTCTGTGGGAAACACCCAATCAGAAAGCAGCAAGCAATTAGCAATGTCATGAACAAGTACGGTATGTGAAGAATACAATTATATTTCGTATCAATAATCTTACGATAATTAGTTAAGAAATCGATCAACCAAAATGTCAGTTTCTCAGCAAAAAAATGAAATATACATGCCTAAATTATTTTAATGTAGTCCGTTTCACGTTCAGTACTGGATAAATAATAACAAACTACAAGAAAGATGACGCTTATGTAATAATGAAAAATGATCAGATACCGTTATTTAATGAACAAGTCTTTTTTCCAAGAAAAACATGATTTACATGTCATTTCCCTGCAAATATGTGGACAGTCTATCAGCTTCAATATATTGGTAAAATAAGTTAGTGCAAAGTCACAAAATGCAGTTAAATGCAAAACAACATCATAAATGTCTGAAATGGTAAAGTCATCATAATAAGAATTACAATGAAACTATTGAAGATAGGAGACTGTATTCAAGATATGTTGCATAGACAACAAAACCATATGGAAAGACTAACGTAAAATATGGATACCGAAAAAAAAACATTTTATGCAACAATGAAGATAACATTTTGAAAATATATATAACATACATGCAAGCAATACAGCATATAAAAAAACCATGAAATACATTTAAAGTCCAGTGTAGATTAACCATGTGAGAGATCAAAAATGCATAATCCCATGAGACAAGACAAATTTGAAACAGACTCAAAGATAAAAAGAAAAGAAAAGGAACAAAGGCTTGGAATCCATGAACTTTTTTACAAAACAGGAGTGGGATCAGGTGCTCTAGAAGGGAAAAAATCCCCTGTCTGGCGGGCTACACACGTCATGGAATCCGGGCTAACGTCCATAAAAGAAGAGGTCAACTCAATGTTGTATTACTAGTAAATTCGACTTTCATTAAGTGCATGGCTGTCTTATCGGCAATCATGCCACATCTCCTATTTTTACAACATAAGCTTTTCCATTTCGAAACTTATGTTGCTGGTATTAGTTCAGTATTTGACAATCCGACTGGTAATGATTATAGCCTAATTGAATAGAATAATTGAAGTTTTTGTATTTGAAGTGTCTCGCGATTGGTTTGAATAGTCACTTGGTCATGTTTAAATGGTTTATTTGTATTCGTGTCTGACGCCATTAACGATGAATTATTTCTTAGTACGCAAGTCGTACACAGGTCAAATGTAAATAATCTTTACAGGTAAATAAACTTATGACCGTCTTCGTCAGCGTTTGTTGACATATGTGTGAAAATACGGTTACTGGACTCAGATAGAGAAAAATTCTTAGGGAAGATTGTAAGAACATTTTTTAACAAATTGCAACATAATTATTATATAACAAAAGAAATATAAGACGTATCAGAGGCCGTTGGAAGTAAAAATAAAAACAGAGTTATGAATTATTAATTATACTATTGCAAACAATGCTGCGTTTACCGGTTCATTTATAGACGAACGAAACGAGCTCTTTTGGGGAGAAGTGTGGAAGAAATAGATGTTTTGTCATATGGCCTTCATTTCAGTCTTCTATCAGCTGCTAATATTGTTGTAATTTTCCTGTCTTAACTTCACTCTTGGTCTTGGTTTGCTGGGATGATCATTGGTATTAAAAGAATCGTTTCGTATTGTTTATTCCTGTTATTAAAAACTGTTCTGGAGTACTTATAAGATTTTTAGAAAATAATATTTGTGTTGCATAATCTTGATATTTAATGTGATCAATATGGTATCAGTGTATCTCAACTAAGTTTGGACCAGTCACTGTTGATTCAACAATAAATCGACCTCTTCTCCGATTGTCTTTAACCCTTATGATAGGATTCTACGACTGGTGACTCGCGGGACAGGGGATACTTACCCTTCCGGAGCACCTGATTCTACTCTTGTTTTATAAAAATCGTTAAGCCCAAGTCTCTGTTGTTCTTTTTGTTTTCTGGGCAAGGGCTCGACCCACAGAGCTGACCCAGCGCGAACCCCAGGTTGCGGATAGGGGGAGATCCTCTCGTTTGGGGGTTGCCAGGTTATAATACGGAGACCCTGTCCGTGGACCGTAGTGGGTGACGTGTTTGGAGAGTGCCACGCTCCATGCACGTTAAAGACCCCTTTTGTAGTTCTTGGCAAAAAGTATGTAAATGTCTCTGCAAAAGGCTAAATTTTTCGTCCCTACCCATTACTCCATTTTTCCACTGGCAGTCAAAAACCGTTGCCCTGTTGTGTTCCATCTCAGCCCGTTTTCGATATTGATATTGTTGAACTTGTGTTCGTTCTGAATATGCATGAAAGTTTTGCCACTGGACGTGAAGCAACCAACAATCAATCAATCAATCAATCTTTGCTTCCGTCTTATCTTTTAGTTTGAAGAGAGTTTGTATTGTCTCTTCAGACTATCTATTTTTGACCTTTCGAATGGGTTACTGCACTGGATTCATAAATATCAGTGTGTTCTCATATCATAAAAGCACATGCAAAAAGGAGGGTACAACGATCTGTATGTTTCTGTCATTCATTATTACATGTGCAGCAGAAAATAGAAGGTTATCTAAAATGATAGAACTTTTCAAGTGCACGTTTTGAGTGCATATGATACTATTTTCAAATTTGACTGGACGTCATTGAAAGGCATTAAATATGGTTTCTTTGTTTATCGACTGTTCATGCGCAATATGTACGAACTTAAAAAAATAAATTTATAGAAACACTTCCAACCAAAGGGTCGTCAATTTCTGTCAAATTCTTTCATAAAAAGACGGTAATTTTCGGTTATGCATACAGCATGGGTCAGCTTTCGTTAAGGGGTTGGTTTCGGGGCCGATCAGCAAGTAGAATTGTTCCGTAAATTAAAGAATTTGTAACGTTATATTAGTATTGCAGCACACAAGATTAAGATAAATATAAAATAAGGTCCTTTTAAAACATAAATAGGATTAACAGCCGTTTTACGGCATCTTATCCTTTTTTTAGACTAATCATAAATAAGATTAACAGCCATTTTACGGCATCTTATAATTTTTTAAGACGAATCATAGATAAGATTAACAGCCATTTTATGGCATCTTATCTTACGTAATAAAACATTCTGCTTCTTGATATCTTCGAACTATGTATTTTATCTTTATACACGAATTGAGCGGTTCAGTCAAGATATAAAAAAGGAGATGTTGCATGATTGTCCGTGGGACAGCAATTAACCAAATGGCATTCCAAATTAAACTTCTACAAGTCCCATTACGGCCTTCATTGCGGGCCTAGGTGGCTGTGTGAATTAGGTCGTTGATTTAAAATTATCACTGTAGCTCATTAGCAGTACGGCTGGAGCTCGCTCCTTAATATGTACCATACAAAAACGGGTTACGCTTAACTGCGTCGCTGGTGATAAGTATTGTCAGTTACCTGCCCAAGGTTGGTGGTTCCTTCTGTGTTTTCCGACTTCCTCGACCAGTAAAACTGACCACCGCGATATGACTGAAATATTGTGGAAATTGGCGAAAAAACCCAATCAAACAAACAAAATCAAACGGCCTTCAATAATGAAACCGGATAAACATCTTCTGACTTTGCAAAAAAAAAGTTAAACAAAGATCAAGGACAAAATCCAAGCAAAAGATTTTCTGTCAATATAACGACAATTATGAGTATTTGGAGCGGATATTAATTTGCTTTGTTGATGTATTTATGTGTTATTTCCATTTGTTGTTTTAAGTATCGACAAATTAGCAGCTTTCGTTTTGTAAGGACAATTGTTCTTTTAGAACATAATTATTCACCCACTATAAAAGTAAACTACAATTAGGCCAGTATTACTGAAACTATATGGTGTGCATTGAGATATGCTATTGATTACTTTTCTATGCTGTTCATCTGTTCATCTTGAAATAATATTATTTTAAAAAGTTCAAAAGTCTCTAAAAAATTTTTAATGGTAGATCTTCTTGTTTTTATAATTGTGTAACTGAATTTTTATAATCACCAGATGAGTGATGCAAAAATCATGTTACATTATGACTTATAAAAATTAGATTTGGTACGACTGTCTTTGAGACAGCCATCCAAAACTTGTTAATCACAAACTTCTATAAGTTGCATTAAGTCCTTTCTAATTATGGACACATGTCAAAATCGCACGGTGAGCTGTAAAAGGCTCCCCAAAACATAAAATGTGATTATATTCTAATGTAACTATTGGACAAAAAATAAAAAAATGTAAAACATGTAACTCATAAACAAAAAACAACGACATCCACTGGATAACAGGTTCCTGGCTTGTGACAGGCACATAAAGATCAAAATCCACATTTTTCTTTTTGTAATGTTATAAATTTAACCTTTATTTATAGATTTATTAAAGTAAATGACAAGTTTTAATGGGTTGTGTTAAACTTTACGAGCTTTATTTACCACATTCCCATAAATGTTTGGGTTTGATATTCCGTTTTTTTATCAATGTCGTAATGAATTTTTTCGATGCGGTTGTATGTTTGTTCCATCAAGAATTGCATCATCAATCCATGCGTTATATATGAGCACGGTTTTTATAGAACTGAATGAATGGGGATCTGTTGTGTGTAATGAAAAAGGTCATGCATAAGATGTTTTCGGTATATAATTATGTTAATGTTTTTTAAATCATGTAAGTTTATTTTCAGAGTTCCTTTATAACCATTAACAAGTTAAGAGTCCCAGGTTCTTTGTTCAGATAAAATGGACCGATTTAGGAATTCAACTTCCGTCCTTACAAATTCTTATGCTCATTCTAATTAAAACGTTCTCGTGAACGGAGAGAAGTCTTCACCAATGAAATTCAACTAGAAGAATGACGTTCCAAGAATCTTTTGCATTTCTAAATCGTTTCATTGTCTGTAAATCTAAAAAATTACGGAAAATTACCCGCCCGATATCTTAGGTCATGTTTGATTACAACGAATCCAAAACCAGTCTCATTGAAATCAAACGCTGAAACTAAAAACCAGATTTGAAAACCCGTTCGATATATTGCATTTAAGGTCCAACTTATTTAAGTCAAAATATAGAAAAAAAAGACCGGCCTATAGAATTTAATTGTCTAAATCTGAGATACCTGAGATTGCAGACATCCATTTCTAATACAGTAACGTATAATAGTATGTTTTTGTTACAAATATTTTTGAAATGAAATTATTGGTGATGTTTTTTGTATTGTGACTTGGAAAAAGCCTAATATATGTACTATAAAACCATGTTGAATTGTTAGTTGAGCATCATACTCACGACAAGATATCAACGATATTCTAAAAATCTATTTATTAACAGAAGGAAAAATGTTAAATTTGGGTTTGCCTTGGTGATATTTGGGTGTACCCTAAATGAAACCCACCAAAGTGTTTAATATTCCAATATTTATGAATTTCCAGATCAATCTTATCTGACCCCCGAGGGCGGCCGGGGTATAGAAATAGGCCGTTCGGTTTCTCCGCCTGCAGGTAGAACCCCTGCTTAAGGGGCG
>JAULBM010288028.1:7500-16004 GCA_032357055.1 Geukensia granosissima | reverse complement strand
CTGTTAATAAGAAATCACTTGAACTTACGTACACAATACCAAAGAGAATGTCACTTATCTTTCTCGTTGTAAATTTTTGCGGTTCCAAATACTCGAATGCAGGGTGCGTTACAGGGTAAGAGGAGTTGCGGTCTCCTTGACATTTACACCGTTGTCTTTCTCATACCGGAACTTTCCTTTCTCTCATTTTATCCTTTGAGATATTTCTGAAATTGTCTTCTTGTAAATCTTGTAATTATATCGTCCAGATAAGTGGTTACGTCTTCGATGCGTATGCGATTTTTGCTTGGTTGCCCAGCAATTAAATAGTAACATGCAAATGTAAAAATTATGGGTCAATTACATTAACAATGTTAGAGTGGATTATGACACTATTAGGCTTGAAATTTTTTGTTATTTGATCACAATTACAACAGTTTAGGTCGGTTGTCCTGTTTATAAATAGTTTCACAATTTTTATTTTTGGGACCTTTTACAGCTTCCGCCATGGTATGGACTCCGGTTCGTTATTGAAGACCGAAATTGAACCTGTAGAAGTTTAAATTCGCCTGTCATTTGGTGGATGGCTGTCTTATGGACAATGATGCCACATCTCATATTTGATATATGTCATTTCATTTTTGATACACACTATGTTAAATTAACTGATTTATAAATTGTTTGTCTGGTGTTACCGCAAACCTAGGAGAACAACCATTTAACGTCGGGGGGGGGGGTATGGTAATTTCACAAAAAAATATTCTGATGCCCTTTTTATGCCCTAACTTTATGGAAAAATAATTCTGAACAGGCAGGAACAAAAAAAGGTTTTCTGAAGCCAGTTATCCCCTATCAGCGTAATGTTTAATTTTGAAAAAAATTGTGACTAATCGCTGAGAACGAATTTTTGTCTGAGAAAAAAAACATACGGCCCTACGCCCTCTTTAAATGACAATAATTTAATCGAGTGTTGTTGTTGTTGTTGTTTTTTGTTTTTTTTTGCCTCTTTCAATCTTGACATGTATTTCGAAAATGTCATCACATATGTTACACTTTACGTTGTGAAGACTATCTTAAATGGATTTGTATATTGTCTGTCTGTTATTCGTTGCCAAAGCAACGAGTATCAATATTTGTTTCTGAACAATTTATAAAATTTAAATTGATTAAATTTTTGAAACTAATTCTTCTACGTAATCAAATTTGTCAAAATGATAAAATTTATTACAATTTGCAAGTCAGCCTTGTCTATTTTAATTTTATTTGCGAGATAAATTTCAACTTAAATTGTCAGTATATATAGGTTCAATGAAACAAGGTGTCAACGCGTGTCTGCAGAATCGATTTTTTTAATATACATGAAAGTGGTTTTAGCTTAAAACTTTTATTTATTGCTAAATATTACATGTATTTAACTTTTTGTCGTATAAAATTTAAATGACCAATTTGACTAGTCTTAGACTTTCATTGGAATTCTGAGAAAGAATATCTGGGAACAAACAACTTTTACATATGTTTATTTGATATAATTGCTAAAATAAATTTGCCCTAGTTCAACGTTAAAGATGGATTCATCGACGTACAAATGTTCACTGTTACCTTTGCCTTTACAGAACACAAAAATAATTTATTTAATCATCACACAAGATAGATAGTTTACTTTCCAAAATCACAGTAAGCATATTTTCTCTCTATAGATTTCAGTCAATAAACTTTAAAGTCAAAATATTTCGGAGATACCAAAGCCAGCCAAAATTCATTAAGTCAGAGAAAAGGGAATTCGCAGATACAAAAGGGGCAGACAGAAATCGTTAAGTCGGAAGACAGACAAGACCATGGCCAACATAATGAAGCGAAAGACAAATATAAAACATACAACACTACACATAAAACAAAAGCTGGAGTACCTCGAACCCTCCAAAACCAGAGTGAGTTCAGAGGTAAGACAGGACCATGACCAACATAACAGGAAACAAAAAGAAGACAAACACATGAAACAACAGTACATATAATAATACACAGAACCTAAAACTTGGGCAAACCATATTGTAATTACAACTACGGCGAACTCAGAGGCTACAGATTAACACAATACTCACAAGCTATCTCGCCCACATTCTGATCTATATAAAGTGTAATCGGTCTGGGGATTAATTGATAGTGGTTGACTGTTGTAATTTTTAGTGGTTGTTGGTTCTTGAAAGTTGGCAAGTGGTGTAACTTGTTATGGTGGTTGGTTCTTGATAGTTAGTGAGTGGTGTAACTTGTTATGGTGGTTGGTTCTTGATAGATGGCGAGTGGTGTAACTTGTTACGGTGGTTGGTTCTTATTAGTTAGTGAGTGGTGTAACTTGTTATGGTGATTAATTCTTGATAGTTGGCGAGTGGTGTAATTTGTTATGGTGGTTGGTTCTTGATAGTTAGCGAGTGGTGTAACTTTTTTATGTTGGTTGTTTCTTGATAGTTGACAAAGGGTGAAATTTGTTATTGTGGTTGGTTCTTGGTAGTTGGCGAGTGGTGTTATTTGTTTTGGTGTAACTTGTTATGGTGGTTGGTTCTTGATAGTTAGCGAGTGGTGTAACTTGTTATTGTGGTTGTTCCTTGATACATTTGTAGGTGGCGAGTGGTGTAAATTGTTTTGGTGTTTGGTTCTTGATAGTTGGCGTGAGGTGTAACTTGTTATGTTGGTTGGTTCTTGATAGTTGGCGAGTGGTGTAACTTGTTATTGTGGTTGGTTGTTGATAGTTAGCGAGTGGTGTAATTTGTTATGGTGGTTGGTTCTTGATCGTTAGCGAGTGGTTTAATTCGTTGTGGTGGTTGGTTCTTGTTGGTTTTTTTGTATTTTTTATTTTTCCTGTTTCACACTTTCCAACTGGAACAATATCATAATACAATTACATGCTATCAAAAGAAAAATACATAAGTAACAAAACAAAAGAACCTCTTTCTACTAGACTGTTATCTTTTTTTCAGGTTTCTTCTGATAAAAAAGAGAAGGTTGTTGTTAACATTCAATAAGAGCATGAAGTTTATGCAATTGTGTTATCATTAATAACTAATTCCTTATGACCCTTATTTTACCAGAGAAGGATTATATATCATACTTGAAAATATAAATAAATATCTAAATAAATACAGACAATTGAAGACAAGATACCGGGACAACTCTGTGATATAATGACAATGTCTTACTAGCAATAATTACCTTGTCCTAAGAAGCTGGAAATCATACACAAATATATCAAATTATTTTTTACTTGCTATTACATAACATTAGAAACGAATATATTTGTATCATTTTGTTATCAAATATTTACTGCTCTAACTTACTTATTATATGGTAATTGATTGTATATTAACGGAAGAAGTCCAATTCATCAGATTCCTATCTCGATCATTGCATTCAATCGGAAAAAGCTTTAGCTAATTTATATTCGACAAAATTGTTCAAGGAGCTTTTACAAGACTTGTGACCAACAGTCAATTTACATTTCTCAATCTTTAACTGGTGTTACAATTGGTGTAACACAGTAGTTCGGGTCTGATATACATGTAGGAATACAATTATTAGACAGAATGCAAGCATTCTAAATGTATGGCTAGTACTTTCGAATTGCATGTAAAGGCAAAGTTTAATTTGAGAGTCAGTTTGCACTGGTCTTTCGGCCTAGTCGTGACGACTATTTTATATAAAAAAAATCTGGAATCGATTTATGGATTTGTTAGAAGATCATTATCAACTGGCATTTTTTAAATACAAAACCTTAATTTTCCAGACCGTATCATGACAAACAATCTAGACCCACTGACAAATTTGTCATAGCTATTCAAATCTTGTAACCATCTTGACCTTTTGATAGGAAAATGATTCAATTCTATCCTATGGGATTATACCATGCAGTGATTATCACAACATATATGGTTTTGACTAGAAATTAAAGCTTCCAATTTTTCAGTGAACTATTCAAAATTATTTTCTAAGGTGCCCATGTTTCAATTCAATCACCAATTCACATGTTTGTATATTACCCCTGCAAACTTATGGTCAAACGTTTTCATAGAAAATGAAAAGGTACAACGTTTATATACTATACGTCAAACTCACAAACGACGATAAAGGAATCAATGCATGACAAATTTCGTATTGCACATGCGTCGGATGATCCAACAAAACGAAGTACATGCAAAATTTTAATGGCACATCAACTCCTCGACCAGTAGCAGATAAACATCTTACTGGATAATATGGGTTTTGTTGATTACATTGATTTTTGACAGGTTCCAGCTGCTGACAATAATAATCCAAATAAATACATGTTGCGTTTAGGCAAAAATCATAACTCCAGAAATTTTATGGTTGACCACACGATTTTGTTGACCGGTATGGTGCACGTGTCTCAAATGACTCAAAGTGAGCTTTTCCTGATGAGTAGAGGTTTAAGTACGTGTATCCCGCTTACTCCACCAGAATACGAAATTACCAATTTTAAATAAATATGGAAACTTTTTGTATGCTTTATGTACATTGAAAGGAGTAACCTCCCATCAGTACCATTAAGACCGAAACAAAGGAATTCAATGATCAAATCATAGCAAAATAAGAAATCCAAACCAATCGAAATGGGAAGCCTAATCCGACGACGGGAACACCTACTAAATGCAATACTTTTTGAACGTTTTTTCAATGCTTTAGAATTTTACTAAATGCAGCAAATGTCTGTAATACATGTACATTGATAAATTTGATGTCAGACAAGTGTGGCAACTGGACTGGTGAATACCCTCGGGGACATATGGTCCACCAGCAGTGCCATCGACCAGTGGTTTCAAAACACAAAGAAACCAATGTTACATAAATATGGAAAATTGTGGTATTGCTATATGTACATTTCAAGGAGTAGCCTCGTATCAGTAGCATTAGAACGAAACATAGGAAGTCGAAGATCCAAACATACCAAAAAAGCATTCAAATCAAAACAAATCCAAATGGGAAGCCAAATCCGACGGTAGGGACAACTTCTATGTGCGATACTTTTTGAAGTTTTTTTTCCGTATTTTTAGTGCTATAGAATTTTAGCAAATTCCCTTTCCCTAGACCGACAATCAGCGCAGTTAAAGGTGGGCATTGTCGTGGATGTTTTGAGAAGTACAATTTGTAAGGAAACACTTCCCATGTCTGACCACTGAGTGCACACTGTTTTTTATGGGATGTCGACATCTATTATTGTTTTCTAACTGCGCGACCGGGGCATAGAAAACGACGTTAAGTTTCGTCGTCTGCTCTTATGACACTTGCTAAATATATTGTGTTCGGCACAATTCTGTTTCCACCAACGTCTTAAAAACGTCTCCACACTAACCGTATTGTTCGTTAGTACACATTTGTCATGTCAACGCACTGCAGTCATATCACAATGCGCTTGCGAAGTACCAAAGTCAATAATTGTGATTTTTACATTTCTAATAATTTAGCTGACGCGTGTGAATATGTTCTAATTGAAAGAAATAAGCTCTTCAGTCATTCCTACATTATTGACACTCATTAAAATTAAAATTAAAATGTAATAAAATTAATTAATTTTTAGTTTATGATGCTGGGGTCTAATATGTTTACTGAAGAACACTTGACTAAGGGGAAAATGGAAATGGTCACACTCGCAGATTTGCCCGATCTTCAATATACTCTCCTTTAAGAACCTATTATCTATTTTTTTAAAGCGCCAAATAAACAGAAGCAAAATAAGTTTTTTATAATCGACTATAAAAATTTTTTAGTGGGAAATTCCACTGGCATATCTAAATCTGTAAAAGTACTTGAAATTGTAAAAACTTAAAGATAAAAATGTTTGATGCCAGTGCCTTAATAAAATAACTAGTTATTTGTTTTCAGGAAACAAACATAAATAGCTAAGAACGAAACAGTCAGAAAAAAAGAAGAACAACTTATGACTACTTAGAAGTTTCATCTCTGTACTTGGTAAGTAGAATTTAGACTCCATTAATTACAAATCGAAAACGAAATACAAAGACAAGCCATGAACCATGCTATCATGTTAGAGGAAGAACGTGTTTTTGTTTTATTTTAAATAAATAATATTCGAAGTGTTTTGAGTCATTTTATGGGATGTATTTTCTGAATCAGACCCTAATTAAATGATTTTGCACTGAATCTAAATATACATGAATATATGAGATAGGATGAAACGACAGTTTGATAAAAGGAAGAAATGCAAGGTATTATTTTTAAGAACTTGTTTGGTGCCCTAACGGAAATCTAGTGACAGCTTAACGAGCAATTTTGCAGTACACTGTCCGGAACCGGAAAGTTGTTGATTGTGTCATTTTGATATATATTCCATATTCTTTCTTTTAAGTATGGTTGTAATACCATTCTTTAGAAATTTATTCTAATTTCTATCCGATTATTCTTGTACGACATGTGAAATGCAAATGAATACAGCTCTCCTTATCGCAAATTCTGTTCTTAATCAGTAAAATGTTCGTCAAATGTCTTGAACGTAATGAGGCTTTTATAGCTTAGTGTTGCAAAGAATTCATTTATAATAAACACATGCTGATAAATAACTCTTGCATGAAGTCTTTTATTTTCCAACTGTTAATTTGAATCTTGTTTTCGTGTTCTTGAATTAAAATGAATCACATTTATATTAAATCTATGGAGCGGCATGACAATTCCTATCAAAGATTTATTTCAAGCACAAAATAACCCAAAATTAAGAAAACTACTATAGTAAATGAGCATTGAGAAAACAATATTTCCTGTTTTATGTATTAAGGAAACTATAAGATACAGCTTTGCAAAAGGAAGATTTACAGTACATTTAGAGGTGGGCTTAAATTTACATGGAATCTTTGATTGCAAATGTGAATTTTATAGCAACGCTTTTAAACCAAAAAAAAAAAAAAAAAAAAGAAAAGCAACAGACCGCGGATTACTGTCAGCTTGCGGCACCTGCACTCTACCTTGATGCCTACCCTTTTGGAGCGCCTGATCCCACTCCTGTTTTGTAAAAGAATGGTAAAAGAATTCGTGAATTCCAAGCCTTTGTTCCTTTTGTTTTCGTTTTATCTTTTAGTTTGTTTCAATTTTTCTTTGAACTATGCACTTTTGATCTCTCACATGCAGTAAGTGAAGAATACACTGGACTTGATTACTTTCTCTGTTTGTATTTGATTAGTTGTAGTTTCCTGTTTAGTGTTTTATATTCTAATTTTTGGCTTTTTTCTATTGGACATAACCTTTGCTTTCTTCTTATTTATTTTCTTCCCCTTTGGTATCTTATATTAATCTCATATCCGTTGTTTTTTCACTGTAAATTGGAATTTGTTTCCCTGTTTCTCCTGTCTGGGATGTATACTTCACATTTGTAACAGTTGTGGAGTTCTTGTTCATGTCTCATTTACATAAACCATTAAATCTTCAATCGGCTACGCTAGCATCATAAACATATGGCATTGATTATTGAACAAATGAAGAAAACATAGGGGATTTCTCCTATTTTAATTTTTGAATTGCCTAATTGTAATCCAACAAAAAAGGTTAATACTTCACTTTTGAATGTTAGAATTAAGATTTGTCCACAATTCATTATAATGATCGTGTATTTGTAATTAAAGATGTTCTAACTTCTCTTTTGACTTTTCAAAACTTTAAATAAAAGCATGAAGTTTATGCAATTGTGTTGTCGTATTATTCGTCTAATTGTAATTGTTTTTAGCTCATTAGGCAAAAGTTCATGTGAGGTTTACAAAAGTTGCGTCTATCCGCAATCCTTTACTATAACATTGTAACCTTCTCCTCTGATAAAGCTAGGCCAAAGGTACTGAAGCTTGACACGTCTGTCTATTGGCCTCTATTTAGTTATAATATTATTAAAATCTAACTACTACTGCGCGAAATGAACTGTTAATTGGACTCGCTCATCTACACATATGGATTGGGCTGTAGAAATTTTGCAAATACCGTCACAATCTGGTAAGTATATATATGTTTCCGATATGTCGAATTTTTACAAATCTTTTGAAACCACTTGGATAAATGATGAAACCTGGACTGAAGAATCTATTTCAACTTTTATGGACGCCAGATGCATTTAATTTGTCATTTTGGAAGGTCTTTTGCTAGAATATTCACTTTCTAAACTCAGAAAACAAAAATGCCTCAAGAAAATTCCTGTTTTGTTATTATTCAATCAGTACACAATACATGGCCACGTAGGAAACTCATGTTTTTCCTCGTAGCCAGAATTTTCATCGTGGCATGTCTCATAACAATGCCTTAAAGTTTACCGTTTGAAATTAATAAAATTATAATAAATTTCTGAAGCTCTTCCTTCAGAGGTTACAATTACATTTGTTGTAGCTAAGTTTGAATCCCTGTTTATTTAGATTGTTTTGGTTCTGGTGCTTGTGCTTATTAATTTTCATTGTATTTTAACAACATTTCCAACATTTTGACTTGGAGCACTGCTGACGAGTTGTCAATCAATGATATCACCATACAGT
>JAULBM010288028.1:0-2500 GCA_032357055.1 Geukensia granosissima | reverse complement strand
CATTACTGTTTTTATCTCTCACATGAGTATTCTACAGCTGACTATTTCATACACATCAGATCGTAAATCAAAACTTTTATTTTCTATAGTGTCTGAAAATGCCATAATTTCAGCATATACGTTTGTCAAAATGAGCGTATATTTTCATATTTTATTCTAACCAATGTTGTTGTGTTGTCGTACAAAAATAAAAGTAATAAATTAGATGCATGTCATTACAATAAAAATATTTTCTGTCAATTTAGATTTTTGAAATTTTCTATTGAATACTAGTCCAAAGGTAATAGGAAACGTTTGAAAAATTGTGATCAATTACTTTCATTAAAACAATAATATTGAAATATAGTCCAATTGATAACAAAAATTAAAAGCGATATAAATACAGTTTGCATAACAGCTGAAAAAAACCAGATTTTACTTTATTGCTGATTTCTTAAGAGTTCAATGAATGCCACTTAATAACCTACAGCTAACAACTAATCGCCATAAATTCCCAAAATACTACTGGAAAATATACAATTTAAGTAATGCTTACTATGTACGGTAAATTTAGATATGCTTTATGTGCATTTCAAGGAGTAACCTCTCGTTAGCAGCACTAGAACCACAATATAGGAAAGCCGAGATCCAAACACTGTAAAATGAGGTACTCTTATCCAAACAAACTGAAATGGGTATCCAAATCCAGCATTGAGAACACTTATCATCTACAATACAACAAATTAGTCCTACTCTGCTTTTAATGAATTTGGAAATTAAATTATTATTAAAAAATTCTGCAACTGAAAATAAAATGTAGTAAAATTGAGACAGTTCTAACAACTGTGTGCTGAATACTGTCGTAGCTAACCTCTGACCCACCGGTAGATGCAGCCACCCAGTGGTTTCACAATTCAAATTTTTATAAGAAGCCCCTATCCGATACTTTTAAACTTATTCATATAACAACCATATATTAAACTCTTCAGGTAAGCAATCTTCCCAATGAACCATCCTCATGTGAGATCAATGATGTTTATGCTAAAGTATCTATGTTTCAATTTCACTGGGAAATGCATTGTCTGACGAACTGTTCCCACTGCATTTATTAACCACTTCTGAACATAACTCACCAGATATCAAATGTCTGTCATAAATTCATTCTGTTCAATTTCAACATCACCTACGATCTTGTTTGAACCAATTTCCTCATTAAAATTGTCCCTTTCTGACTTGCTTACAGCACCAGATATAGAAATTTCCTCATTTTGTTTATTACTTAATTTCCAACAGATAACATTTTGCTCAATATTTTTACTTTCTGAGTTACCTAATCGCCCAGAGAAAATCTGTTCTTTCTTCTCTTCACTTTCTGAATTTCTTCTTTCACTTGGTAAAAAACCTATTTTATTTTTATCTAAACTTCTACCGGATGAAACCATTCCTTCCATATATTGCTCATTTCGTTGAGTGTTTGTAGTTTTTATATTATTGGTTGCATCACCTCCTTCAAAAATATCCTCATTGTCTTGAAACTTTGTGCTTTCATTAATCAGTTCACTCTCAAACTTGCCAATTTCCCCTGCCTTTTCGCTGTCAAATTCAACAATCTGATCGGCAATATTTTTAGAAGTAACCTCCCCTTCCGCATTACTATCTGACTTCTGTTCCTCTTCTTTTAAGTCTTTAGTCCCATTCCCTTCTAATTTATGCTTCTCAGCTTTAACCAGTTTGTAAATATACAGTGGTTCACTTTTATCAACAGACTCGACGTGTCTTAAGGTTGATAAATCAAAGGCCTTTATAGACAGTTGTCGTTGCAAGGCCTTTAACTGAGTTGAACTTCTATCCTTGGTTAAAGTTCGCTTTAGACTGGAGTTTGGATTGAAAGTCTGTATGGATTTACAAAGATCCTGCAATGTATTTTCCTCGGTTGCTTTTAAAATGTGGTGAATATGTGACTTTGTTGAATCTGGTAAATTTAAATCAAAAATGTATGTATAAAGTCCATACATCAAAAAATTAACATGTCAAATTTCAACAATGGATTACTAATGCAACTAAGATCAAGTTCATCAATTTATTTTTACATTACTTTCAGTATAACAGAATGAAATGATTCACTGAAATAATAAATTATACTTGTGTCAAAAACAAAAAACAACATTACTTTTCATTAACAAATCCACAATATATCGTGAAAAAATTAAAACAAAACCAGTCAGCTGGAAATGTCAGAAAATAAAGTAACTTGCACTGAATTCTCTGATGCTGTACTCAGCAGCAGTTGTCATTTTGTCAAAACAATGAAGAAATGTAATACTTTTTATTGACCTGAGGTAATGCTGGCCTTATGAGGGATTTTGAAGAAATTGCTTGTACCGCTTTTCAAATGAGTTTTTACTAGACTGGAGATGGTTATATCCATTGCTTTTTTGGTAAATTTAAGGGAGTAGACCTATGTAAAGGGACATAACTTTTGACAATCTTTGGTATGTTTATGTCAACTATTTTTATATAT
>JAULBM010288007.1:0-16007 GCA_032357055.1 Geukensia granosissima | reverse complement strand
AGGTGTAAGTCTAGGTAAGAAGCAGACCTTTCTGTTTCTGTAGTATCTTTGATTTCAAGTTCAATGGGATAGATGAAGTCAACATAGTCATCAAATTTAGAGTTATTTAGTGAAAGGAAATCATCTATAGAGCGGAACGTGAAACCAAAAGATTGAGCCAACTGTTTCCCTTGTCCCTGTAGAAGGCTCTGTATGAAGTCAAATTAATTAATCGACGAGAAGGGGTGCACAGTTGGTCCACAATGGAATGCCCACAGTCTGTTGAAACACACGCCCGCAAACATTACAAAAATGTTTTCAATCAAGAAATCTAGCATTCCGCAAATGTCATCTTCTGAATCAGGGAAGAGAAAACGCAATAGGGAATGAGTAATCGTCTCTTTTGTCGTATATTTTAGTTTTGATTTTGCGATGTGAAACAGAAACATTTAAATCCAGAAAATGACAATTTAGGCTATCCCGATTAGCTTTACTCAAAGTTGTAGTCACGTATTTGGAGAAATCCCGGTTATTAACTATAAAAAGTGTTAATGTTTGCGAGTATAATAATAATTAACCCTAAGTAACCCTAAGTAATAAGTTTTCCCCTGAGAACTGACTTTGGCTTTGGCGATCATCTTAGTTTGCGGTAAGATTATTTAATAGAACTGTATTTTGCCACTAAGGTCGTATTTTTGGCTTTGAAGTCAACCATATGGAATAATATCAATACGTAGCTGTTTATATTGAAAAATGGTCATATCCATATGGTCATATGTAAAACTAATGAGTCATATTGACATTTTTGCTATTCTGAAGCTAAATGGTGATGTCATAACGATGTAGTCATTGCTGTCATATTGATAATTTTGTATGTTATGTATAAATTTGACATATCGAAACATTTTACTTCAATATTTGACCTGATATGAGATTTAAGTATTAGTGTAATTTCAGGGCAAAATATTGTCGTTCGTGAACCTGGACCTTATAAAAATAGAACTACCAATCGGCCAATCCAATAAGTTTTTCTAATTGACGAAAAAGTTCACAAGTTAAAATGAAAATGTCAATACACAATTGATTTCAAAATTTCAGGTGGCCTTTCCCTCGTCCGTTTCTCTTTGCAATCCCAACACGTTATTTCAACGTTTACATTTCTAACTCTAAGATTGGATTCTAATGCACATCAGCACACGAGAATCTGACAACAACAAAATATTTTTCATCATTAAAACACATAACATTATAGATAGTTAATTTCTACGAAACGTCGATAATGATAAAATATGAAACAGGACGGGTATCACTGCTGCTTACTCTTCCATAGCACATGATCATACCCTCGTTTTTATAGGGTTAGTTTTAAGGATTGAGCGCTCACCAACCGGTTTAATCCCACGGTTTAATAACCTGTGGTCCAGTGGTTGTCGTTGTTTTATTAGTCATTTATTTTTATTTTTTTTATCATTTTTGCAGTAGATTTGGTCGATTGCCGTGTTTTATGTATAGACAACAAGTCCTCTGACGAAAAGGAGCGATTAAAGAAAAATAAAAAAATTCTCATCTCCTCCTGCTATATCATACTTATTCGACCCCTTTTATATTAAAAACAGTAAATGCTGTAAAAAGCTTGGATAAGCCTTTGCTTCGGTTGCCTGTCTGTTTTTTCTAATACCTCGTTCACACCTAATACGAAAAATGCGAATAATCGAATTCGCGTCGAGCGAATGTTTAACGTTTCAAATTTTTCAATGGCCTGGTTCTTGAATTTGCGTTTATTTACGTGTGAACGTGCTTGACGTCGTCAATTCTCATTAATGCGCAATCAATTCGCATTATATGGCCATATGAACGAGACATAATTTTTCAGTGAATCATTACATGACAGCTAGATTATACACTAGAATGACAGCTAGATTATACACTAGACAGGGATAGGGAAACACCACATTTTCGTAAACTACATGTATGTTTTAGGATACTCAAACAGATATCTCCAATCCATGTATTGAAAGTATGAGTATTTTGTAAAAATAAGTAGAAGATGTATAAATTTATGCCAAACATCAAAAACAAATAAATCTGACTCGCACAACCAAAAAACTGAAGCCCCACATCAAAAAACAAAAATGTTGAGACTTTAACATAAAACTATATCAAATAACTGGTCATTTGTATCTTGAGGTAAAAGGCAAAGGTCATATGTAAAAATGAAATGTGGTATAATTGTTTATGGGACAGCAATCCAAAACGTGACATACGACCTTCATTAGGGAACATTTCCACACCCTGCGCCAAGCTGTAAAGGTCCCAAAAAAAATGATGTGATGATTTTCAAATGTAACAACCAACGGCCAAATAAGTAAAACAATGTAAAACAATTAACACTTAAACATAAAATAAAGACATCCATTGGACTAAAGGTTCCTGGATTGTGACAAGCACAGAGAGTGGGTGGCGGGGTAAAACATGTTTTTGAGTAGTCAACCTTCCCCCTTACCCTGGTTCAGTGATGTTACAATTGACATAAAAACAGACGACTTTAAAAGCCATTCTTCATAAGATTTAACCTTTGAAATTGATACATAGTAAGGAAGCAATAACAAATAAAACAACAAGATGTACCATTCTCCAAAAAGGACTTGCTGTTTCTGACCGCTGGTTCAAAATCCAAACACATTTGATGACAAACCTGGTTCTCTTAACCTATGATATCAAACAAAACACGTCCGTTGGATTAGTGTAAAAATATGATAAGTAACCAAAGAAAACAAGGTATTGTGCAAGTGCCAAAATTAAAAATTATAGTCAGCATGTAGGACAAAAATTTTCTCGAAATAAGTTTTGGTGTAAAATATTGATCATAGTGTCAATGTTGATTCTAAAGAAGACAATATATAAAAGCTTAAAATAATGTTGTAAAAATAACCTTTATGTAAAAGTTCATTCAAGTAACTGACAAGTCCATATGGGTTGTGTTAAAATTTACGAGCTTGATCTACCCACTTCCATAAAAGTTTGGGTGTATTATTCTTTTTTTATAAAATTTCTGCAAGTGAACCAAACTATAAAATGATATCTTTATATTGATGCACGAATCTGGTAAAAGTTTTAACTATTATATGATAACGAAATCCTTAACTTAAATTATGTTAACGATATCCTTGACTTTATATAAAGATTACGTTTATTAAAGTCTAAAACTTTGCTGCATACGCGGGTAAAACTGATTAGTAGAAAAATATATATATTGTATGCAATAGTATGATCATAGTGTCAATGCTGATACCAAAGAAAACAATATATAAAGATCTTAATGTTGTAACGATAACCTTTATCTATAAGTTTATTATTAAGTGACGTCCCTGTCAAAGAAGGGAAAATTTACAATAGGAAATGAGAAATCGTCTGTTTTGTCGTAGATTTAAAGTATTATTTTACCTTCTGAAACTGAAACATTTAAATTTAGTAAAGGATCACAGCTGTTATCAATATTACCTTTATTCAGAGTAAGTTCTCTTTGGTTATTAACGCCACATATTTGGAGAAGTTCAGTTTATTAACCGCAAAGATATCGTTAAGATAGCAGTAAGAATTGTTAAATGAACTTTGTGAATGAATCATAATAGAAGTGTTTAATTTAAATTTTGAATTTAGTCAATAAATGTACTTAACGCATCATCTCATGATGATTCATCCACAAACGAAAATGGAATCCTTATATCAAAAGACAAAAAAAATTGAGGCGGGGATATGATACTATGTCAAATTACTTATCATTTTTTTTCAGAGACATATATGAATGAATGTTACACGTGTGTATTCCGTCATAGAGTCATATGCGCTCCGCTTTTCAGTCTCCAAGGTAATTGCCAAGCTTGAGAGCCTGTGTCATTGGGTGGATGTTGCATCACATTATTTTAAGATGATATATTTACACACCAAAAAATGGAAACCCTTCATCAACAGACAAAAAAGTTGAATCAGAAAAGTAGGTTTGTCAAATAGCTGAAAATTGTAACCTTCAGGTCAGATTTCTAGGTCACATATGAGTTATGGTTGTTACGAATACTTCGACCCACACTAAAATTAAAACCCTACATCAAGACAAAAAAGTTGTGGCCTGAACATATGCATGAAAAAAAGAACTGAAAAATGAACCTTAAGATCAAAGGTCAATGTCATTTAGGGTCAAGACCTATCGTCCTTTGTTTATACATCCATGTGCCTAATATGGCATCTTTATGCCAAATGACAAAAAAATCATGGCCCTGACTTGAAGCCACACTTGAAAGACAAAATTTGAGCAAGACAAGAAGCTATATTTAATTACTAAATATTTATCCTTGAGGTGAAAGCTCAAGGTCACAAATGTGATATGAACATACGAGACAAATTATCTGATGATCATTCACCCTCATCAAAAGAAAAATAAGGTTGGCCCAAACACGAAGCCCTGACAATAACCTATAAATTTGACTTTGACATGGTCAAAGTTCAAGGTCTTCATGGGTCATGACATGATTCCATGATGATACACCAATGTACCGAATATGGTGTGCCTATATCATGGGCAAAAAAGTTCTGGCCCGAATTTTAAGGACCTGGATAAGAAGAAAAAAACTTCATAAAATGTATTTCCGTACATGTATGGTTTCATCAACTACTCTATAGTATCACTTACAGAAGAGTCTTTCATTTTCTTGTGAACGTGACAGTATTGCGGTAAATCGAATTTAAAATTGGTTTGTTGACAATCAAACACTATTTTAACTGTCATATCTACTAAATGCTATATTGGCATGTTTATAGTTCACAATTATATAAATATAGAAAAGTCAAAAACAAACAAACAGATGTTCGAAAAGAATAGAAAAAAATACGCCCATCGTTTGTAAGAATTGAATACTATGCTATTATGAAGACTAAATAGACCTATTGGCGGCTGTTAAATCACATTAATCAACGGTAAGGACAAGCAAACTAAATCTCGCTTTTTTGTAAAACGACCAGTCGCCAGTTTGCCGGAAGATGTTTCAAGTTTGTAATAGTGTAGACTGTTCATATATTTCTCCTTTGATTTTTGTTTGTTTCCAAGTTGTCTGTCTTTGTCATCTATGCACCTAGAATCTCTCTCACAGGGATTTGCAATTCTAGAATAAAAAAAATATTTCGCTAATTAGTTTTTTATATAACTGATACAGTACACATCATCTGATAATGTCCTTGTAACTGACGTGGACACTCATACTATCCATATCCTCAACAATTCCGGTGACTTGACCAAATGTTACAATGTTTGTGACCTGGGAATAATATATCCGTACTCTCTAGCAAACACTTCTTCAGAAACATTCTACATTGGCTGCACATTAGAATACTGAAGTTACACATGCAAAATTGATATAAACATCCAAAAAAGTTTACATTGACGGCTCATCAAAAAGGCAATGAAAAGGCTACTGTAAGCTCCATATTTGACCCAAATTTTAAATTAAATGACGCATTAATAGGCTGTTGTGGAAATGCTTTTTAATATATTCTGTCTTTCATTAATTCATAACTTATATTTATTCGAATCATGTTGACAACACATGGCACAATTGCAAATTTCAACAATATTGTTAACATTTTCTGCAAAAAATACTAATTTTTAGGTGTTTTGTGATATGAGCACACAAAAACGTCGCAATGATACTTAACTAAAGATTTGTAATCATATCTTTAATTAAACAAGGTTTGGGTTCTTACGTTTTTTTTTTTTGCAATTTATATCAAAATCGAAAAAAATATATCAAATTGAGTAATTTTTTAGTATTTTCAAATTTTAATCCATTTCCAAGTTGTTGAACCATTTAAATTTAAAAACTGTTGGATTTTCTTTTATAGATATTCCCTTTATGACTTTCATTTTTTGAAAAGTATTTTATTGATTAAAATATGCCTCTACAAGGCTCTGTAATTTACTTGTGGAATATATTTGTATGCAAGCATACAAATGTATTAAGATTAAAAAAACTAATGTAATTTTACCAATATTTTTACGTTTTCGGAATTTCTATAATGGCTTCATGCTGCCGTTTCACAGGTCTAAATACTACATTTTGTATTAATTTTAATATTTATTTTGACAACTTTCAGAAAGAGAGTGACAATAGCACATGAAGTCCCTAGTCATTTACCCCAGTTCTTTGTTACCTTGATGCACCCTTCATTTCGGATTTGACAAATAATCATGACATAAATTAAATGTGTCTGTAGAAACTTGATAATAACGGAAATCACATGCTTCATATTTTTGGATATGTTATTGTTATAGAATGAAAATTTAAACAGAATTCCGTGTCGTCACAAAAGAAGCTTGAACTAAACAATGAATCTAACTGGTCACAGCTTCCGTTTGGACACCGGTTCATTATTGAGGTCGTAATGGGACCCGTAGAAGTTAAATTTCGACTGTCATGCCACATCTCTTATTTTATATGTGTTACTCAATCGAATTCATTTTGCAAGCGATTTCGGTTTTAAAAACCTATCAACGGTTCTTTTAGCCAATGTGTTACTTGGCAAAACGAGCAGGAAATTTCGATCTAGAACAACGTGGATCAATTGAGTAATGACCAACTTCTGCCATCGCCCTCGACGCATTACCCCACTGGCGGCAGTGTTTTGAGGTAATATGCGGCCACGAAAGGAAATTCACCTAGCTGTCAGACTTGTCAGGCATGAATGCTATCACGTAATATTTTACCAAAATTTCTGGGAAGAAGAAAATTTCAATTAAATTTTAAACTCCTCAAATAACGGAGAAGGACTCGTTTTTATTGCACATGTTAGATGTCCTTCTCACTGGATTTGGCTGCATTTTTCGTATGTTTGAATAAAAGTACTTTAATTTGGATCCCGCCTTTCCTACGTTTTGGTTCTAATGCTACCAATGACTTCACGATTTCTGTCCGCCCCTTTGGTATCTTCGAATTCCTTTTGTCCTTCTATTTTAAACAAAAACTTAATAGTACGTGTTTTACAGGTGAGCACGTCATCAAGAATTGCAAATCGCATCTTCTTTAAAATATCAAATATTAATAATTATTTTTCCATCTTTTTTTTTTGTTTGTATTCTGAATCGACCTTAAGAGCATGCAATCAAGCAGTGGATTTTTATGGTATCCCCTGAATACTTTATGTGCATGTCCCAAATCTTTTTTGATGTTTTACTGCAGCTCGTTTTTAACTGCTATATTTAAGAAATTGTTGTTTAATTTAAAAAGTTAATATTTATTCTTGTTTGGCCTTTACAGCGTACATTACATTAATATAACCTGTATATGTTAAATTATTTGTTTTTTTACTTTACTGGATATGTGTCTCAATGACAATGATACGTTACCACCTTTTCGAGATCCAAATTTTAAATTTTCAGCACTTTTTCTCTTTGGTTTAAATTTTAATACATGTATTGCCATTGTTATAGGAGTCAATTGGATATGACCTTACACTCATTACTCTATATCGCACATAATGCAAATATCTCGGACAATCCTAAAGAGAAAATGTTATAGTTGAATGTGATAGAAACTGTCAGCAAATCAAAGAATGGTTTTATAATTCGCCACCCTCTCATCTGTAACATATAAGAATTCGAAGATACCAAAGGGCAGACAGAAATCATGTCAGAAGACAGGCACGACCATGGCCAACAAAATAAAAAATTAAAAAAGACAATCAAAATACACACAACACGACACTGAAAACTATAGCTGAAGTATCACGAACCTAACAAAAAAGGTGGGTGTCAGGTGCTCCTGAAGTGGTAAAAAAGTCTGCTCCACTAGTGGCACTCGTTGTGTTACTCAGTAAACAAAGCCGGTGTTTAGTCACGATCGATGTTAGCCGGAATAGTAACGACAGTGGGAGGATATCCATTGTCATTTGTGAAACGGATATTTCGTACAGGTCATCTAAATCATAATGGCGACCGAAAAATTTTCGGAGTGATGACTTTTACCTTTGCACGAGAAATCCTTCAGTAGCTTTCTTGTTAGGTGCAAACCTTTATCAATAAAATCCCGGTAGGAAGCACATGCTCTCGGGCAATTTAGAAATATACTCTCCGGATGCAAATGCGTCTAGAATGTTACTACACATGAACGGAAATCTTACAATGAGAAAAACAAAGTCATCTCCCTTGTCCTAAAGTTTTGGTTTTAGGCCGCCCTAACTGTATTTCATTGTTTGACTGTAAAATTAAAAATAATTTCAGTGTGATCAAAGTAACTTTGACATTTAATGGTGAAAAAAAGAAAAAATGTCAGTATATTATAAATACGCTATGATTTTTTCTTTTCTTTTTTTTTTTAAATTTTTGTGGTATGATTGAAATTAAATGTATAAAGTGAACGATGTAAAACTGTGGAATACCACCTAAAGTTAAAAAACGCTCTCGTTTTCATGTCCAATTATATTAAGTCTTCGTCTGGTAATCACATCGAAAACATATTCATAACAAAATGCGACCTTGTCACAAAGTACCCATAAGACTTACGTGAACGTAGTTCTTTAAGAAATGTATGTACAATGTATTGACATGCACGCCCCTCTTACAGGTCCTTTGTGAGACAATCGCCTACACCATTACTGAACACAACCACAAATATATAAATCCAATTATATTTTGGAATAATAAGAAACATAACCACTGGACAAATCGTCTCACTCGAACACAGGTAGTGCCATGCTTGTGGTCATAATTACCAGAAAAGGATTTTGTTTATTAAAATATTTCATACATAAATATTTAGAATTCAAAGTCAGTTTTCACTACGAAAGTACATGTAAATTAGTTCAATCATCACTCTTCTCATTGTGTAAAATGAAGTAATTTTTCAATGAATGAATCATCAAAAAGAAAAATGTATAAAAATAAACACAATGATTTCATCGCATGGAATATTTAAAACCCAAATTTATACCATTAAAAGTAACTAAAAATTGGATTTTACCAAGTAAACACGCATGCACACTGCAGAATGATATTGACTTCACATCATTCCTTGTCATGTTTTGATCTCAACAGACCGTAATGTGTAATTCTTCGCCGGAGACCAGTTTTTCATTTAACAGTTTTGCAGTTGTGTTCTCGTTTATCTGGTTCAGACGGCATTTGTAGATGGGTCTGATTTTATTGTTTTAACAAAAATGTCTTTCTAATCTCATCCTACTTCGGAATTTCAAATGAATATCTACTACTCCAACAGTCTTATTAAAACTTGACCTTACGATCTTTTTCCCCGTATGATATTTTTCTATTTGAACTGACTACTCCAATATGTTAGATTGGTGTATCCTTTATAAAATACTATAAAACCAGCTCTGTCTGTGTGTAAATGCTATTCTTTATAAATCCAACTGAAGGCAAGTTAAAGAAAAAATATATATGCACAGGTACCATGTACTTTGCTATATGCTGTTGTTTTTAACGCGTTTCGTTTCAATATTTTCTCCCATGTCTGTTTAATACAAAGATGGCATGTATAATTTTTTCTTACGAAAAGATTTGAGTATTTGCTGGTTACAAGATTGTGCGTTTACCTGTGTCTGTATAAGAGTGTTTAGTATTCGCATTTATTAGAAGTAACAATATAAATAGCATGAACCTTCTGACACCCAGAAAACCATGTTTAGGGTTCCAATAATAAGAAAGCACGGAAAGGGTTTGGCACATGATGCATAACCTCTTAAATACAATAATGATGTGCAAAATATTCGTGTAGTCGTTCAAGGTTAGTTAATGATAACAAATTCCTTCAATATTTTAACACATGTCTGTCAATTTAACTTCATATAAGTTTAAAATTACGATAAACACACAATTTACTGCTTTGGCCTTTCCAATAAATATCATAATTATTAGGTATTCTGCATGTCAAGATCAGATAAAAGATTGTATCTCATTTACTTGCACTCTTCGTCCTGTTATCAAAGGTGTCAAAGAGTATTAACACCTTTTAAATCATTTGGATAACAAAGAGGATATGTAGACTTTTGTAGATGATCATCGGCCTCGATGGGCGTTCACCCAGTACAATCGTGTAGAAAACCTATAGCATAATTGGATTGGGTACCAAAAGCGTACATCAGTTATGCTAATTTCAAAATACCAAAGTAACAGTAAGCATTTGAGGTCTTTGGTCAAGATAAAGTAAATTTTCGTGTTTTTTATGAATATATTACAAAAATGTCAATATTTTCCGATAACCAAAATCTAAACTGTCACTTTCAGCTTCATGAACTGACAAGTCATAAATGAGATGACGAAATACCTGATAAAAAAACCAAGTTCAACAGTGAGCCAGAAAGAGTCTAAATTCGCAAAGAAAGAGAAAAATACACATCTCAATCAATGTAAACAAAAAATTGGGAGAAAGGAACGACTTTTCACTTCACCCCACCCCAACAAACCAATAAAAACTTGGAAAAATTAAACTTTTCTGCATATTCAATGTAGAAAAATGAAATGTGGTGTGATTGTCCATGAGACAGCCTTTAAAACGTGTAAATCTCAAACTTCTATAGGTTACCCTAAGGCATCAATAATGGAAACATGTCCACACCATACCGTACAATCTGAAAAAGGCCCATGCCAAATAAAATGTTATGGTATTCAAATATAACAACTATTACATACATATTAACTCGTCCGCCCAGTTAAAAAATAATGGTCTGACCTTGTTTTAAGGCTTTTCTCATTAAAGGATTTTTATAGACAATTTTTGTACAGTAGATCTATCATAAAACCGTTCGAAGCAGTTTCTGACAAGAAGATTTTCAAAGTTGCACCCGTTTACAATACATTATTGGCTTTGGCGGCCATATTGAACAACTGAGCGTCAAAAACTTCTACATTCGGTTGAGGGCTGACTTGATAGCGTTATTGTCTTAACTGGAAATCCTGATAGACTTTTTTGGAAACTCTCATATTCATAGTCATACTTCTACTCATACTCATACAAGGGAAATCAATAGTAGGGGTTGTCCCAAAACAACTATTTAAACATTCTCGTTAACTATTTATAGATACTATAATTGAATGTACTTTTAATTTATAAATAGAATAAAATTTGACGCCGGCGAACAAATGCTCAACACAGTTCAACTATTTTCTTCAATTTTCTTCTTGGATGTCGTCATAATATGCCCACGACATTGATAGTTTATTTAAGTTTTTTAATTTAATTTTTATTTTTTCTTATTTTTTTGTCCCGCGGGCGACCGGAATGGATAAATAGTTCGTTTGGTTTCTCCGCCTGCAGATAGAACCCCTGCTTAAGGGGCGTCCTTTAGTTCGAGCGGGATGTATAAATACTCAGCCATCCCATTAGCAGCCTTGACGTCAGGCTATAATTCTAATTAATTCATCCCAAAATATCAATAAGGAAAAGTGATTTCTTGAAATAAAGTTTCCTTTGCTTTCTGTCTGATGAATGCATTTGATATGATATTTTTTGTCAAGATTTTAAACACCTAGTTTTCCAATTAGTTATAGTGCGTTAAAACATACCTCCGGAAACGGATTCGTACATCAGAATCGAGAACAACAAGATATGAATTTCCATGTTTGACTGTCTGTAACTAAGAAAATCCTTAAAACACTGACACTCTGAAAAAATGAGGTATTAGTAAAACGTCAAAGAGTGGTCCCTTCAAGGCAGCCGAGTGAAAAATAAAAGGAATTTATTCTGATTTAAGGATTCTAATTTTTCCCGATTAAATACAAGTGTACATGACAAATGGAAGGTCATATACCGAAATTGATTTTAAGTTGAAGTAAAACAAATATGACATAAATATACAAACAATTAAATAGTGGCATTCAGTCGGATACAAATTTTATCCAGTCATTTTAACATTGTGTCGCATAATTATAGGAAATGATGGGTTCTGTGGACAAAGATAATTTATTATAAAAATAAATGATTTAAATGATATATTTTTTTCTGGATTTACCTTACGTAATCAAGTACGCATACGTTAGGGGCTAAAACATTTGAAGTGCAATAAAAACTAATTTCAAATTCCCAGAAAATGGCAGACAATTCCAAAAATAATGATTGGATACCATTAAAACGAAACTGAATACAGCCATTTAAAATGTTATTGAATCGGCATAAATTCGAATAAGTGTGAATTTTACGATTAGACTAATAAGAAAAAGGATAAAATGACTCCTACCTGCCCAATATATGATTCATTAACAAAAGATCGTACAGTCCAAGCAAGGACAAGAAAACGTTTTACCACACAGCACTCACAAAACACAAACAATTTATGTACTAACTTCATTGGCAATTCTTGAAAAAAAATTCTCACGGAAATTTACATTACAGTGTTTTGACTTTTCTGACAACGATACATTGGAATCGTTCATATTTTCACATAATTTAATGTTAAATTGTAACTACATTAGTACTGTTAGTAAATGTTGTGTATGTTCCCGCCACGATATGGCTGAAATACTGCCGACGTGGTGTTAAACAGCAATCAATCAAACAATCAATCAAGTCATTACATTAGACTCTAATTTAAAAAAGGAAGCGCAAAAAACCGAAAGATCAAACAGAGATAACGAGTCGAAAACATGACAATCCCGAGAACATGAACAAGATGGGACATAATTCATAAAGTACATAGAAATAAAAAAAAATAATTATGAACAATTTATGGAAACCATAAAAAACAGACATTATGTGGTGTTGCATGGTTAGAGAGTTAGTGCCTTTTCAAAGACACCCGCGGTGTTGCACAATCCGGTATTACTCATTTCGAATTCCTGGTAAAGGGGATGTTTCAAGGGATAACAGCATCCAAGCGGAGAAAATGAACAGCCTTCTTGTTTAATTTGAAAGTTAATAGGAAAAGGTCCGTTTTCATTTGTGATACGGTAAGTATCATTTAAGAAAGACATTTCAAATCGGCCGACAAGATTGAAATGTCTTTCTAAAATTTGTGGAGTAATCAACATATCCCTGTCTCAGCAGTTCCTGTTTCAATAACCCAGCTCTGTCTAAAAATCACTGTATCGGGGACATGCTCTTAAAAACATAGGAGCTGGGAGATGTATACGACGTACACCGCGGTGGCATTTTATGTTTCTACCAGTTTTGTGTGATGATTTCCACGTTTAACTAATTCGAGGTGAAGTTCAAGGTACGAGGGAATATCTGTTGTGCCTTCGATTTATAGCTCATTTAGGTAGACTGGAAGACGGGATACCAGTCCATGGATTATGGTTAAGACGAGATACCAGTCCACGGATTATGGTTATGTATTAATCAGGAAATATTTCAAGTCTAGTTCTGAGATTAAATTGCTATAAAGCATTTTATGATACAAATACGAGTGTACGAATATTGTGAAGTGGTATTCGAATAATAGCATAGTATTGTCTTGTGTTATCCCAGCGCATTATCATTGAGCCGAAATATTAAATTCGGAAACCAGCTGCCTGATTTCGTGTTCGTAAGAAATGTTGAAATTTTGAAATGATTTAACAATTTTATAACGCAAATCGTCCATTCATTTCACATTTTAGAATTGCTGGATAAAAACAATACATGTTCATTTCCTCGCGACATGTAACCCGTTTCTAAAGCTCGTACAAATAAGTTTGATATATCCCGGCAATGTACATATATTGTATATATGGACGTTATACACTTACATAAATACTTTATAAAAGTTATATGCATTTACCTAGAGAATGTGATAAAACTACACTTACATGGATTGTTTATTGTCGATTCCTACTTTAATTTTGATTATTTTACTTTTATAGAAACATTTGGACAACGCGGAAAGGCTTAAAATTTATTATCAGATTGTATAATGTTCATGAGATTGTATAATGTTCATGATCTTATTGTATTTTAATTCTACTTTTATTAACATTCCTTTTCAGACTGTTATCAACTTTATTGTTTTAAAGGTGGTATTTCCTTTTTTGTTTCGTTTTGGATTAATCAGGAGTTACATAATTATCCTAAGGAATTCGAAGATACCAAAGGGGCAGACAGAAATCGTTCAGTAGCTTTTTTGTCAACAGCACCTCTCTGTCAATAAACTCTTGATAGGAAGTAGCGTATCCGCTGAGAAATATATAATCCATTTGCAGATTCAGCTGAAAAGTTCTTTTTATGAACGGAATGTTTACAATGGGAAGATCATCGTCATTTTTCTATTCGTAAAGTTTTGTTCTTAATTGTAAGCCACCCATACTGTCAATTATTAGATGAAATGATTAGTGGTACGCGAACCAAAAGATTCGGCAAACTTTTTCTCTTGTCTCTGCAGAAGGTTCTGGGGGGAGCCAGCTTCTCACAAATAAATGAAGAAATCGGCGAGAAGGGATGCACAGTTGGTCCCTATTGGAATTCCGACAGTCTGTTGCCAAACATTACAAAAATGTTGTCAATCAAGAAATCAAGCACTCTGCAAATATCAGCTTCAGTAAATAATAAAGTAAGGTTTGTCGCTTTCTAGAACCGAATATAATACCTGCGTTAAACACACCTTTTTACAAAACAAGACCTTTTAACCAAAGCTTTTAAATTTTCGTTGAATTTTGAATGGGAAATAAATCTGAAATCTGATGTGTCGATGCTATTGCATGTGGGAGAGATTTAGTTGAGACATTCTTAGAGATCTTTGGAATGTTTTAAAATTCACATTTGATTCACCTCTAGAACGACCTATTTAAAAAAAACTCGTTTTATATTGCTGATAAAATAACTGTCAGTAGCCTGGAAAGAGGTGTTATGGAGCATTTGCAGACCCTACAATGTATCATTGTTTTTAAGGACATTAATGTAGCTTTGGAATCAAGTAAAGTGAAGAAAATCTAATTTTTCTTACTTAGAAGGGATTAGGAAATTTTAAAATTATAATATTGGAAAGATGTAAACTTATCTTTTCAGCAGACATTTCAATATCCTAAAATAAAGACCCATTTGTTCCATTGGGGTCCATTAAAGTAAAGGAAAATCAAATTTTTCATGCCTGGTTGAAATTTAAAATGAAGGCAAAACTGGCAGAAGATTGCCAAGGATTTCCTTTTGGTAATTGTCGACGCCTATATATTCAAATTAATTTCAAGTAGATAATTATTACTGTTCTTAATATCGTAGAAAACGGAAAGTGGATACACTAGAATAGTCATCTGCTGCATGAACTTTTGTTACTGACGATAATGCTATTTTGATTGACTGAAACATTTCATTGTACATCAAATGAGGCGCATTGTGGTTGCGACCAAAGTATGTAAGTAGAAGAATACTGCTGATTACATTTAAACAGACTGATTATAAACAGAAAACCTGTGATCATATAAATGTCTAGAAACCTTCACAGCGGAAATCTTGCAACAGTAAAGTCACTACCTGTTGGAATCAACCAATTCGACAGACGAGAGAAAACAATACATTGAAAAAACTTTAGAGTTAGACCAAATGTACTAAAATATGGCAATTTGTTACCTACAGATAATAGGTCATTTGTGTATGCAAATTCTTAAACATTGTTAATAAGAGGGTATGTCCTCCATATTTCCTTTAAAATATTTGCATTATGGTATGCTTGTATATTAAAGGGAAAGACCACCTTTGTAATAAACTGGCTTCCTATAAGAAATCACGCCTATGTAAATAAAAATAAATAACTTTTTTTAATACAAAAAGTTCTTGCTTAAAATGCACAAAGCTGTGCAAAAATCGAAATCTTCAAATTTCATGTAGATAGCCATCTTGTAGAACACTCCTGCTTATAAGACATCGATGGTGATAATTTTAATGATTATTGCCGATATATTCCGATTAGCGTGTGACGTCAATAAGCCGGTTTGTAACTGGTGCTGGACATGTAAACAAAGAATTTGATCCAACAATTTTACACTAGTTCATGGAAAAAGGAATTCGAAGATACCAAAGGGGCAGACAGAAATCGTTAAGTCGAGGACAGACAAGACCATGGCC
>JAULBM010287997.1:10000-16008 GCA_032357055.1 Geukensia granosissima | reverse complement strand
ACTTACCCAAAGTGTCTTTTGTTCACCTTTCACATTTCAATGTGCTGCGGTCGTATCATGCTGCGCTTGCGAAGCACTTCTGTTATTATTTAGATCTTAAAGGGAAATACAGATCTTAAACTAATTAATGACAAAGCATCAAGAAAGTAAAAAAAAAAATTTATGGGAAAAACTTTCGTCTGTCTGAAAAAAAATCTATCTTAAGAAATTTGAGATCAAAATTGGTCATTTAGAACATGTTGAAGACTTTGATGTTCGATAACTTGTATCAGTGACTGTTGAATAAATTTGATAACTGAATTTAGTTACTTCACTGATAATTTTAATAGGTTCCACCCTTGACTGCCAATGCTTGTGACTCTTTGAAGGGTTTGCCATGTATGCACATGTTTGCTTTTAACATGTTTTATAAAAGTTATGATTTTTATTTGGGGTGAGTTAGAGCTTTTCACTTCAAGAGTAATTCCCAACTTGTTGGAGGCCTTGTGGAGACTTCTTGGTTTGCAAATTCATTCTCTTTTTCTCGTGGTTGGAGTGCAGTCTCTCTGACATTTCATAGATGAAGCAGTGGAAAAAAATCAGGTACTGAAATACATGATTGTCAAGTCGCATAGCAAAATGTCCTTACCATAGGTGTCTTTTCAGCACAAAAAAGTGGTAGAGTTGGAACTGTACCAATCATGCCAAGTGCTACTGCAGTGCATTTACCCCATATCTTTTCATTTTCATAATGCTACTTAAACAGAACTGTCTTGACTATTATTTCAGTGCACCAACTGTGACAGGTACATCAGTACTTGGGATCAAATTTAATGGAGGTGTGTTGATAGCAGCCGATATGTTGGGCTCATATGGTTCACTTGCCCGATACAGAAATCTGTCTCGTGTGATGAAAGTTAATGACAGTACAATCATTGGTTGTGGAGGGGATTATGCAGATTTCCAGTACATACAGAATATTATAGAACAAAGAGTGTAAGTTTAAAAAGTGATGTTTTGATTATCTACAATAATCGATTTACAATTCAAAAATCGATTAATGGCTTGAATATAAAAAGTTTTTTAAAAAAGACAGTTAAATCATGTATATGATATACAATGTATGATGCCATTCCCATGAAATTTCTGGAATTGTTTTCTGTAATTTACTTACATCTTAATGCAGAATGTTACTTACTATACCCAATTCATATACATAAGCAAAAACATAAACAGTATGTTTAAATCAACATTCGATAAGTGTATTATTACAATCTTTTATCAGTTTTTTTTACCCCATTCATTAGTCTTCCAATAACATATGGGTAAAAAATTTATTTTTGGGCATTCTGCATCACATACATCTATCATGTCTATATCATTTTATGATTTTATAACACCCATGACACCAACACAAATAAAGGACTGCTTAAAAACTTGAGATGTTAAGGGTTGGAAGAAGTTGGATCATACAATTTGTGTACAATTTTAAGCATTAAAATTAATGCATGTGATATGCATACATGTTCTCTGTTTTACAGCCGCTCCTGGATTATTTTCTTCCGCTGTCAAGATTTCTGCTGTCTGCCATTTGCAGTCCAAATTCGTTCATAAAGATTCTTATTTTAAATACAGGAATTTTGCATTCTGTGAGCGTGTTTCCTCTTTATGATGACCATTATCATCCCTGGTTTTAGTAAGGCATCATCAGTGAAAAAAGTAACCATAGGAAGATATTTTTATTTCAATTTTTAGAATTGATGAGGAATGTCTGAATGATGGTTTTGGCTACACCCCAAGGGGACTGTACTCTTGGATCACAAGGATCTTATACTACAGAAGGTCACAGTTTAATCCACTGTGGAATGTCTTTGTGGTTGGTGGATTACAAGATGGAGAACCGTAAGTAAAACATGTTATTACTGGTGTTTGTTTTTCCAGGAGAAAAAATGATTGAGAAATCAATCAAAGCCTTAGTATATATATTATTTCATCAATTATCAAACACCAAATAAATCACACAAGATGCACGAGATATTTATACTCTTACAAATGAAATTTGGGAGGTATATGATCACCCTGTCTGTCAGTCTGTCCACATACATTGTAAGCACATCTACCTTTTATCCTTTAAGTCATTTCAATGTATCCTATCCTGAACTTAAGACACAATGTATAGATAAGCATATAGGAGGAAATTCACTCCAAGGGAGATATTTTACTTTGAAAAACTAGTTTTGATCACAATACGTCTTGTTTTTTCTGTGTCATATTATATTTATCTCAGCTTGCAACTGTAAAAAATAATCTTGATTCTAATCCGAAAAATTGAGTACGGCCAAAAAATTTAAATCTTTTGACTTAATCTCATGCATGTGCAAGACAATGATACTAATTTCAGGAACAACACATGTTGGTTTCCTGAACAAAGCTTTCTGTACATGTTTTTCTCGCCAATATTAAGTCTTCAGGCGCTCAATCTTTTTTCATTGATAAAATTGACTGACACTGTGAAAGTATAGCTGAAATATTCAGCACTAAAATTAGCGGAAAGTTGCAACAATTTTACTGACAAAAACTGAAAACTCCTTCACCCCCTTCCCATACATTATTATAAACAGGGGAATAGTTATTGCAAGTAAAGTTAAATGATGTGACCTTATTGAAATTTTGGCCTTCATTCATTTAAGGACACGTGGTTCCTTAGGGTTAATAGGGCTAGGTCCCCTTAGGAAATTAAAGTATGAAATTTTGAGTAGCTCAACGAAAACAGCTTGTTAATTGTTACATATGTATAGTTATCTGTATAAATTTTATTGTTTACAGATTTTTAGGCTATGTAGATAAAATTGGAGTTGCCTATGAAGCACCAACAATAGCTACAGGATATGGAGCATATATTGCAAATGTAAGAATACCAGTCATTGCCAGTGTTAAACTTCAATAAAACACTCATTTTTACTTTTTAAATAGAATTTGAAAGGTCTTATTTTACACAGTTAATATCATTTGGTTTGTTAGGGCTTGTTTTTGTCCCCAAAAATTAACTATAGTAAGGCCAAGATTTTTTTAAAAGTCATGAAGTATAATATTCTTTCTTTAATATAATTTCAGAGTTTGTTTGAATGGATAAAAATTAAAAATAGTTGGACACAAAAAATGTAACTTGTTTTCTTATACAAGTTGTTAAATTGTGGAATGCAAGCTATCTTCAATAATATAAATTTAGCAATTTATCAATGTTAAAATTGGGGATTGGACCTTTTAAAATGGGCCATTTCTTTTCGGAAGTGACTTTTGCATGAGCTAGCACGAGTCAGAGAACAGAAAGCATTAGAGTTACATGATAAATAATGGATTTAATTCAGATTTACTAACTTTGAAATGTCTATTTGGACAGTTGAATTGAATTTTATGTTGAATACTGCTTGCATAATAAACAATGTATATAAAGGTGGACCAGAATTAATAAATGTGCTCAAATTTTTAAATTATTTTTACATGTGCTGGGTCAAAAAAGCACTACTGCCAAAAATGTGAAGCCTTTTGTGGAAATAAAATAAAATTGAGAGGCAGATAACAGTGTGTTGAATGCTATGACCTGTAAATCAAGGACTGTTCATCATGGAATAACTCATTCTTTTGACAAATGTTGAAACTCACATATCACAAAGATTTAAAAAATATGCACTTCACATAAGCTTGACATAGAGCATATTTGGTTTATTTTGTTGTTTAATAAAAAATATAAGGCCAAAAAGAAAAATATGTGTGTTTACTGTAACATGCTGAAACAAAATAGGGTCGGTAGGTTGGAAATTTTTATTTTTTTGATATTAGGTGCAGTTGTGCATTTTATTGAAGATAAGGTGTAGATGAGTGTTTCAAATAGCATATTTGTTAGGGTTGGGAACAAAAAAATAGGGACGGTCAGGTGACAGTAAACTCACATACTTTTTTTTGACCTAAGGTCCTAGTAACATTGTATAAGGTTTATCGAAGAAATTGGCAGATAATTACAATATTTTACCTTGTTTTGGCCTTGTAAATATTGGCTGCATTCATTTTTTTTACCTTAGTTTTTAACTGTGTCACAATTTTATGTTGTAAGTTTTATATGTACATGTAATCATGATAAATCAGCATAAGAGCTGCAAATAAAAATTCAGACTTAAACTTAAAAACCATCTAAATGTTAATTTTTGAAAATTTCTTGAATTAAATATCTATTTATAATGACAATGTTTGATGATTGTGCACAATAATGCAAAAATAAACATGCTTGATGATTGTGCGCAATAATGCAAAAATAAACCTGAAAATATTTAATGTAATTGATTTACTTCATTGAAATTTGGTTAAATATTATTATATCAAACTTAAAAAGATTAGTCAATTATTTGGGCAACAAGGGGGTGTTATCAAACCTTCACCCCCACATAAGACTTGGAAGACTTGAGAGTAGATATGTAAATGAAGAACTATTCCGTTGCTTGCATTTAGAGTGTTAGAAAAATATAAGAATTTTAATTTTGGTTCAGAATATACATATTGATAAAGGAATGCCATCATAGGCATCACTCGAGTGTAAAGTTGCCTAAGTGGACACCTCTTTTCAGCAGCCACTAGATCTTAAAAGTCACCCTTTCCATTCCTTTTTATTTAAGATTTAAATACGAATGAACTTGATTTAAGAGCTCACTTGTCTTAAGTGATCACTTTCTTATTCCCAAATGTGACCTTTTAATATAAGTTTGACTCGTCAGTCCTTAGAAGAAAAAGAATAATATTTTTGTAATAAACCTGGTACATGAAAGTCAATGTGACATTTCATGGCGCTTAACTGTGTAAAACAGATATGTTTCCAATCAAAGCAAAATTTCTAAGTCAACATGAGTATTCAATTTATGTTGGTCCATTTTGGACAGATAATCATAATACATGTATGTTAATTTGCCAATGTGATGTGTTCCATTTTTATTATTAGGAAAACATGGAAAAGGGTAAAAAAAATTTGTTTTTAACTGTTTAATAAAATTTATTTTTGTCCAGGAAAATTATTGGATGTTCCTTTGCATATCAAATTTGTAAGAACCTTGTAAATATTAATTTAATAAGTACTCATAATATTTTAGCCATTACTCAGAGAAGCATATGAAAATAATCCAAATATGACTTTGGAAGAGGCACAGAAAGAGATTTTGAGATGTATGAAGATATTATATTACAGAGATGCCAGGTCATTAAACAAGGTAAATATAAAATGCTACCTGTTAAATCGGGTCTCCTGTAAAGGTACCAAATCATTGTTTGTAGAGAATGTATAGTGAATGGGAATTTCTAAATGGAAATGTTAGTTGTTATCCGATTATTAGTAAGATACCTTAAATGTTATTGCAATTATTATGTAAACTGACTACAATATGAATTTGTGTACCTGAAAACTAACACCTTTTTGAGCGTTTTTGTACATTTACCTGGTTAACCTGTTTCTCCCAAAACAAAATGTATTTCAAGTCTTTTACAAAAAATGTTGATGATCTACACAATTCCCACTGACGAAAATATACACTGGCAGCAGCTCAAACAATAAGTATTTGAAATTTTTGGCCATTAGTTTTTATTTCTGTTTTACAAAAAAAAATCAAGAAAAAAAATCTGTTAGACATGTTAGATGTCGTTATAAAAATAAAAGTTGATTTTGTGAGGTGAAAAAAAAATGATATGATACAGCAAATATTTTTTTCTTCTAAACATGCTGAAAGTGCTTTAACATGCAAATTAGTCAATAGAAAGAAGTAAAAATGGCATTTGTAAAAAAATTATTGTTACTATATTGTTTCTCTAAAGAACTAGATTTCCACAAGTTATACTGATGTTTCATTACTCATTTTTTCTTGTACATGTTGAATGACCATCTCCTTTTGGTTACTATTTTATATTAAAATGTAAAGGCTCAGGTTGATAAATTTTAATTCTATTTCCCCCATTTCTATACTTTAATATTAAAATGCTTTATTTCAGTATGA
>JAULBM010287997.1:0-5000 GCA_032357055.1 Geukensia granosissima | reverse complement strand
CCAGTGCTACCAACAGTCGCTTACAATCACAAACAGATTTAGTTAATATATGTAAGATTTTGTCCTCCTAAGTTTTTAGATTCTTTTGTTAATATACAATGTTTTTCAAGGCAATATATTTAATTTTTGTACGAAGTGTACCTATTTGTGTTTATTTTATTGACCAATTGCCTATTCTTTATGTTTATATATGTATTTGATTCATTTTTTGGAAATTCAATCTTTATATAAGGCAGAATGTTCACATGTTTATAATAACATGTTTTGGTTAGAATTAAACAGTATATTTTACACAATAGGCATTGTTGATTGACATAATAAATTATACTAAGTGAAAAAAACCTCCCAGATACATTCTATTAAGGAGTTGAAACAATATGGATTTAGGAAAAACAGTACCTTTTGTTTTACTATTTAACACCAGTTTTATTCCTGTTAATTATCAATAAAATTAAATTGTTGAATTCCATTTTACCAAACAGTTAATTAAAGTTGCCATAAGGCACACATTTTTAAATTAATATAATCTATTTAGCTCGCAAACATACAAGATACGGTAAGATGTGTGCACAGTTTTATTATAACATTATTCCACCCTAGACTTGAGATAGGATTAACATACATAGTAAATCCACATGTATGAAATATATACTTTTATTATACTTTTTAAAATTTTTATTTTCTAGTTCTTATGTTGTAAATGATTGCAGAATATTTTGGAATATATTTTTTGTAGATAAATCATATTCAATTTCCTCTTCAAATAGTAAAGACATATTGTTGTCAGTATTACTTTATAAAATTCTCCGAATTTGTCTGCATTGCTTTAATTTTTTAACTGCTGCTATTTAATATTTTTTGGTTTAACTTGGTTGTTGACTAATTTTTTTTTACTTTGGAGATTAAATCTTAATTTTGTAACAGTGACAACAGATGTGTGAAATTTAAATGCATTGGCAACTTGAACTACTAAAGTAAATGCTTGAGCTTTTGGTTAGTTCATTTGATTGTTGTGTTATGTATCAGATGCTTAAAGAGCTCAAAACCAAATAAACAGAAGTCTGAGAATAGATGTATAGTTTTTATTCTACATATTACATAAACCTTGTACATTTACATATGTAAAGTAGATAGATTATCAACTTTATGATAATTATTTTTGAATTTTTTTAGTGTACAATTTTTGCCAATGAAATTCTGACACAATCTCTTCAGAGTATGCTTGTGCCTGTGATCCCTTATGCTCACAGATATATGATCAATCTAAAAGTGTCATCAATTACACAAGGGAGATAACCCCTTCTCACATTGTTGCTTACGTACATACATAGATCTAAAAGCTTTTCTGATTGGTGTTTGCCAATTTGTTAACAAAGAAATACTTGACTATTCTTATTAAGACTCTGCAATTGTGGAAACAAGTGAATGCATGACCTTTTTTGTTTATAAAGCTTGGAATTTCCTTGGCTGTAACAGTAAGATGACGTGTAATATTATATGCATTGTATTTTAGCTGATGAATCCAATGCATTGTTAGAGGGTAGTGTTGACTGTATAGTACTCCACAGACGGGGACTGTTTGCTGCAGGCCAGGTATGTTTCTGTGGTACCAACATTTATAACATTGAAAATAATAATATACTGTAAATTCAGAAATTATTACAATGTTTTTATTATTGCTAAAATTGCAACAGGGTTAGAATCGTAATAATTAAACATCACATTTCAGATTATCTCAGTAGTACACAAACACAAGTTTTAAGAAGTCACAATTATAAAACTCGCAATATCGACTAAAATTAACAAATTGCAATAATAGATGCACACAATTATTTCAAAATTTACATTAATACCGAAGAGTGCCAGAGCTTAGAGTTTGACCTCTTATTAAGTTTGCCAATAAAGCAAAGATACAGCTTAAATTACACTATTAAAATCAGTCTAAATAGCACACATTTATCTTTACAAATGATATAGCTACGAAATGGAACATAGTCTATAGTAAATGCTTGCAGTTACTGAAAGCAAGATAAGGACGTTATTCTGATGACAAATTCTCCAACCCTCTCAAGAAGTAAATAAACACAGTATGCATAAAGATAAAACCAAATAAATTCTTTGTATAAAAATGAAAAGCATAAAAATGTCAATATTAATCCCCAAAAACAGTTTTAATGTTATTATCATTATATTACCCATTGTAAATGAGCAAATTCAACAGAACAGTGAATTTGAATTGATAATTTTTGAGTTTATTTGCCTTTAATTTGTAATATTTTTATAGAAGATATGTGAGATATTCCCTTTTCTTACCAAAACTCTGAATTTGCAAACTTCCTGTGACATGGCCTTTCATTCCTACTCTTTGATAAACTTCTTTAATCTTTTTTTTTCATTAGGAAAAAAGAAAGTGAAATGCATTCTTCATGAATGTTTATCTGTTTATTAGGCCACTCCAAATTTTTTTTCTAGTTCTTTGGCTTTTTAGTCACTAGAGAGTGAAATTTAATTTTTTTCTGGCAATGGCAAAATATAGGAGCACAACTTCAAAAACTAATGCTAACACAACAGTTTTTTCCCTTTTTTGTATTTTCTTAAGAAGCGATCAAGCAAATTTTAGTTTTTTTATATTTAAAAATGATGAAAATTTCTAAAAAATCCCCCAAAAAATGGAGCAAGTAGTTTTTTTGAAATTTTGAACTCATAATACGAGCAGTGAGCCGATCCGAATTAATTAATTTGGAGTGGCTTTACATATGGCATTTTTTCTACTTTTAATAACTAATTCGTTTTATTGTTGTACATAAAAAAATGTTAAAAAATTATTTCCTCAAGATTTTGTACTCTGACTATTATGGAATTTAAATTATATGTCAATCTTTCTTTTTTTTCCAGGATGGTGTATTACGTCTACTAGATATCAAGTCTGAAGATTGTAAAGTTATAGAACAATGTCCTATTGGTGCACCAATAACTTCCCTTGCTTTCTCGCCAAGCTACAGACATTTAGCAATAGGGTCCAGTAAGGTATGTCATTGTATATTTATTGAACAATTTAATTGATTTCAGTGTAATGAAGAAGTATATGATAAATGTCAACAAGACCACCATATCTCCACAACAAAACTAAAAAAAGTTGGGTTTTAGAAGTCCCTCAACTGGAACCCAATTTCTGATGACAAGCCTTCAACTAGCAAACAGATTAAAGTTGCACACATAAAGTGACCGGTCCTAATTTTGTTGATATGTATATTAAAAACTATAAAGTAATATAAACTCCCAATGCAACCACAATTCCTAACTTGAGACAGATGCATGTCACAGGTTTAAATAAAATATCCCAGAATATATAATTGCATTCATTGCATTCATATTCTTTCTTTTTAATATTATTACAAAGTTTTTCTCTTGTGGTGTATGGCTATCTTAAAAAGCTTCCCTAGAAATATTAGGTTGATTGGTGTTCATTAAGTCTGAAATAGTATATTTCATTTGGTCCATGAATGTATCTAGAAATTCATAAGATTGAACTGGTCTTCCTATTTTTGGCCCTTATTCTGTCTGATGAAGGTAAATCCAGAAAACCTCTTTACACGCAGTTAAGTTTGGCTTTTTAATATTTATAAAGTAAGGTGTGGATCTCACTTCTCTGAGATATAATCTTCATTCTTTATTTTAAGGGTTTACCATACACCATCACCAAAATAAATTCACTCGTATAATTTTCTTTATATTTCATTTAGACATTTACTTTGATGAAAGAAGGAAACGTGAAAATTTCAAGAAATTTGAACCACACATTTTTTTGGAATTATTTCAATAGATATATAGTAATTTCATCATGAAAATTTTGATCAATGAGATGCATTAATTTTAATATAAGATGATATATGATTAAAACGTTTAGATGATTTTTAAAGAGTTATTTCCCTTAGGTGTATGGTACCCCCTTAAACACCTCAGTTATTTTATCTAGTGTTTCCTCATTTTTTATTAAAGCTTTATATGGTATGCTTGACCTTAAATGTCATTTACTACAGGAAAAGCATGTATAACTTTATTTATATTGTATAAGTTTTTATGTGAGCTGAAGTTTGCACTATGTAGATTGCCTGGTATTTCATTATTTGATCTTAGTCATCTTGTTTAAATGATACATAAGATGTTTGTTTGTTTTTTTTCAGGGCTCACTACACTTGTATGAGACAGGAACTTCTGAATCATTGAAGTTACTGAGAGATTTACACTGGGGAACAGTCGTGGGCATTGGTTGTCTGACAGGCAATGAATATACTGTGGTATGCAACCCTGTGTAATATAATTCATTGATCAAAACATGCATGACAAGTTTTGTCGAGGACTCCAGCTAACAATATCAAAAATTCACATTTCAAAAAAAAAATTTGTTTTAACAGCAGCAGATTTTCCTGCATCTTACCTTACACAGTATTATACTGAATGTGTTCCTGCATCACATATTGAAAATAGTAAATATGCCAACTGACAGGTTGAATGTGCCTTTCTGATTTCCTTCTAAGTGTCAAGAGTTATCGTTGAAGTATAGCTATAAACCAGATTTTAGTGATCTAGAAAGTGATGCAGACTAACATAAAATTAATTGTAAATACAATTTGTTGTAGAGCGTTAGAGAAGACGGAGAAGTACAAGTTTGGACAATGGACAAAGGAGCTCTAGTTTCCTCTGTTTCTATAGGAATACAGGTTTGTTTTATTATTTTGATCATTAGTTGACCTCTACGAAGTAGAGGGGGACTATTGAAGTACCCTTGGCGTCCATGTCCGTGTGCGCCTCCTTGTGCGCATCCGCATCCATATCTACAGCCAGATCTTTGAAATTTAAATACCCACATTCATATTACTTGGGATACAGATGCATTAGGTCACGACTTTTCACCACACCAACAATTGAGGTCACATGACCTATATTTCATGGTTGAATGATTTCAATTAAGTTTGAGGTCCGACATTAGTTCTGGTAAA